>VNJN01005022.1:0-173038 GCA_008042485.1 Drosophila mayri | reverse complement strand
TAATGTGTTTGTTTTGCATATTTTTGTTCTTTTTTTTAAGTGTTTAAAAAATAATTGCATTAATAAGTGCAATAAGTAAAAGTGAAGTATATTAAAGATAATCGGTTTGTTTTTCGTGTGTGTATTTCCTTCCTAAATATATAATGTGTTTGTTTTGCATATTTTTGTTCTTTTTTTTAAGTGTTTAAAAAATAATTGCATTAATAAGTGCAATAAGTAAAAGTGAAGTATATTAAAGATAATCGGTTTGTTTTTCGTGTGTGTATTTCCTTCCTAAATATATAATGTGTTTGTTTTGCATATTTTTGTTCTTTTTTTTAAGTGTTTAAAAAATAATTGCATTAATAAGTGCAATAAGTAAAAGTGAAGTATATTAAAGATAATCGGTTTGTTTTTCGTGTGTGTATTTCCTTCCTAAATATATAATGTGTTTGTTTTGCATATTTTTGTTCTTTTTTTTAAGTGTTTAAAAAATAATTGCATTAATAAGTGCAATAAGTAAAAGTGAAGTATATTAAAGATAATCGGTATGTTTTTCGTGTGTGTATTTCCTTCCTAAATATATAATGTGTTTGTTTTGCATATTTTTGTTCTTTTTTTTAAGTGTTTAAAAAATAATTGCATTAATAAGTGCAATAAGTAAAAGTGAAGTATATTAAAGATAATCGGTTTGTTTTTCGTGTGTGTATTTCCTTCCTAAATATATAATGTGTTTGTTTTGCATATTTTTGTTCTTTTTTTTAAGTGTTTAAAAAATAATTGCATTAATAAGTGCAATAAGTAAAAGTGAAGTATATTAAAGATAATCGGTTTGTTTTTCGTGTGTGTATTTCCTTCCTAAATATATAATGTGTTTGTTTTGCATATTTTTGTTCTTTTTTTTAAGTGTTTAAAAAATAATTGCATTAATAAGTGCAATAAGTAAAAGTGAAGTATATTAAAGATAATCGGTTTGTTTTTCGTGTGTGTATTTCCTTCCTAAATATATAATGTGTTTGTTTTGCATATTTTTGTTCTTTTTTTTAAGTGTTTAAAAAATAATTGCATTAATAAGTGCGTGCATGCATGCATTAAGCGAATGCATGAGCGAGTGTATTATATTTTTTATTTCTGATTTATTTTATTTTTCATTTTTTTGTATTAAACTTTGTTTTTTTTTTTAACCGTTTAAAAAATTAAGACGAAATAAATGATATTGAAAAAATTGGTAAGTGAGCAATTTAAATTAATATATATTTATATTATTTCTATTTTTATATTGATACATATTTTGATTTTCTTTACCCATAGTCCCAAAATTGTTTCCCTTGACCTGCGAGATCTGTTGAGTTTTGACCAACTTCTTCTCCTCCTTTTTAATGTTCTTAGAAATTTTATAAACAATTTCCCAGTGCCGTAGATCAGATTCTTAACGGTTAAATTACAGATATTGCAGCTGGAATAGATCGTTTTAACCACCTTAATCTCTCATTAATATTATATTTCGGCCCTGTTTAGACAATTTTTAGCTGAATATAAAAACCCATGCACCGCTTTAGTAAAATCATAAACACAATTCCTTTAGTTTCTGGTTCGGTTGAGAAATTCGACATATTTTAGCTCTTTAAGTTTAGAATTTAAAAATAGCCATTTTCTATAGCTGCATCTATTTTTAAATTCAATCGAAGGAAGGGGAGGACTGCGCTTTGCACTCAACACTTTGACAACCCCTCACGCTCACTCTGCTTCCTAGTTTTATTTATGAAACTGCACGCGACTGTCTGAGGAATAACAGCTGCCTTGGCTGCACTTGTTGTTTCCTCCTTTTTTATAGGTTTTATACAGATATATAGACTAGAGCGCCACTTACCTCCACAGGAAGAAGGCCATAATGATCAGGATGATGCCGAAGCAGCTAAAAATAATGCCCACCAAAACGGCCAGGTTGTAGTCATTATGCGATTGTCGCAGCAGCGGCTGAAGTTTCTCGCAGTTCGGTTGCAGTTGTATCTGATTTGAGGAAAATTAAAGTTAAGAAAAAAATGGGTTTGAGTTACATTTAGGAAAATATTTTAAAACTTCATAATAATTATGCGAAATATACAGATTAATTATTAAATTATTAAAATAACGCATTTAACATTATACAACTGATATTATAGGAAAATATTCAACAAATGGTCCATCGATATATTATCTTTTAGATCATGTGAATATTAAACTGACCAGATGTAATTAAATTTAGTAATTTGAGATTAGGAAAATTCTTTTTAAATACGACAAAATTCTTTTTTTGCGAAACGTACAAAGAAATTGTGACCAATATCTACAAATTTTTGCTAAACAAATGTATGCCACTTGTGTGTGTGTATTAGTCTTTATCATTATATTCGAGCATTACTTTTGTTGATTTTTTCCTTCCCCATTGTTTGTTTTTGCACACTCCTCTCAATATTTGCCTTTGTTTATTTCCGCTTTTTGCATACGGTTCCTGTGATTCTGCCACACATAAAGGACGGAAAAAAGGATTTAAATGAGCGCCTTTTTTTGGGAATGGGAACGCGAAGTGCGCTAAGCGGAAAATGGCAGCGGGCCATGTAAATGCGGCCAAAAGGTGCAGGCCACTTGAAATTCAGGCGGAGCTACAACAACAATTGCGATGAATTATGAATGAGGGGGGTTTTTGGAGGTGGAAAGAGACCACAAAAAATATTGCTGCATACTTATAAGGGCGTGTCGCTGCGGTTCTTTCATCCGCAATCCCCCATGCTTCCCGGCATCCGAACTCCAGTTGAGGTCAACTAAATTGCTATATTTTTGCCACAATTTTCGGATTATACATATTTTATGCATGCAACGAAGTTTGCGGCGTGTGTAGGTGGGTGGGTGAAATGTCATTAAGGATGTTGTTATGACAGGTTGAAAGGAGTTACAGTGCGGTCTTAAATGTCAATAAACGAAGGCGGCAACATCCAAAAAAATGATTAAAGTTAATGTTATGATAATATTATTTTATTAAAAGAGAGAAATTAAAGATTAGTGGAATCTTTAAATTTAGATACCATAAAAGTTGAAAGCTTAATCAAAACTCGAAAAAATATAACAAAATTTCCCAGAACCCTCTAAATAATACAAATATTAATTTCTCTCTCTGCATAAGTACAATGACTGGAGAGTGGCTAGTCAGTGTTGTTGCCTGGACTTCCATTAAGTGCGCATAAGCCCCTCATTACGCATACGCCCCGGGGTCCAACTGGTTCATGACTCAATAATGCATAGAAAGAGAAAGAAAAGGGTGAAGAGGCATAAAAAATAAAGATATTTTTTTTATATTTTTTGAAACCCCCTTAAAAACAGGATAACATTTTACCAACTAAATAAATTCTGCTGTGAAAACCCAAGTCAGCCTTTCCTTTTCGGACATGTAATCTGATATGGAAACTGACAACGCCGAGGCTGCCAAGTTTATGGCATGCCACGCCTCTTCCTACTCTATATCTCCGCTTTCCATTTGTTCCCCTATTTTTTTTTTACATTACAAAACAAAATGCCAAGTTTTCCGCAATGTGGCAGGTGTTGGTTTGAGGTTGTGGGTGTGAGTTGCATTTGATATCTTTATGCGCTACTTACAATCCTTGACTCCGAAAACTTGCCCAGCACTATTCTCTTTGGGATTATGACACTATATGTTGCCGCTGCCACTTTGACTTCGTAGTACGAGTTGGTGGTTAGGTTTTGTAGGATCATCTGGAAAAATGCATAGGTACAAAACGGTATTAGTTTAGTTTGTGCTTTAAACAGGATTAAATAAATATGTACTAAATTAACAAAACATGGAAATATACTTAATAATATAGCTTGAATCCTCACTATTTAATTTAATTATATGTTTTAACAGTCTATAAAGTATTTCAACGATGCTAAATTATACATTTTGTATAATAAAGGCATATTTTACTCAATTACTCAACATAAAAATAAACAAAAACCTTAAATATTTAGTTTCAATGGTAAACTACTTTATTTATTTCCATTGACTCTATTAAGGCTTTAGTTTATTTTGAGACAATTTGTCGGCTTTTATTTTCCATTTCTTTTGATTTCTATATAACTTTTGGCGATATCCGATCCCCCATTTTGCATTCATATGTGTAAAAATAAATGTAGAAATTATTGCCATTCATGTTTAGTTTGTTCCACAAAAACCTTGTTTGCCGCTCACAAAATATTTCAATTACAAAAACATTTTCCAAACTGACAGCAAAAGCTGTCGAAGTTGAGACGACACTGCAGAGGCGAAACCCGGCACCCAAAAAGATGGATAGTTCCTAAAGGGAAAGCTTGGGAAAAACAAGAGAAACCAACTAGGTTTTTTTTATTTAGGTATGGAAAAGTCAGCTATGTGTATGATAACATTTTATTGTTGCGAAATTTGTTTGCCTCGCCGCATTCCCAACGACAAAAGTTGTTTTATTTTTTTCTATATTTTTTTATATATTTATTTAGTCTTTTTCTGAGCGCTAAATAAAAAGGAAAGGCGAGAGCGAGCGCAACACAAAGGCGGACAGGAAAACAACATAAATTTAATTTATTTTCGCAGGTGGATAAGCCCCATTCGTGCGGGTGTCCTCTTCCACTCTGTCTCCTCTTCGTGGTGGTTGCAGCGGAAAAGTATGCAACACTTTTTGCCCTCGTGTGTGAATATCCTTGTTTGTTTTTTGGCATAGAAATTTTTTAGTAAAATATTTACAGCTGCCGCTTGGCTGTTGAACTTTTTCTGTATGCCGCTTGTTGTTTGTTACATAAAAATGCAATTATTACTGGCCCGGGTATTTTATGTATATATTTTTTTTGTGCTCTCCCTCTGCATATATGTAGGTCTGTATTAGGCACTTTATCATAAAACTTTTCTTTTTTATTACATACATACATATATACATATGTATATAGGAGGGTCTGGCCAAATAGCCGTGATAAGCCGACTCGATTGACATATTAGAGGGAGGACAACTCTATGTTGCCAACTTGGCAGGGCCAGCAACTTGGTTGCTAACAACGCGGAAATATTTCTATATATATGTATATTGGTATATATATTTTGACAGGCAAACCTGCACTTGAATTATGTCTCTCAAAGGGTTATACTAATGGGAGGTAGTTAGGAATGTATACTTATTGATAGGAAAAATCAATAAAATATATCTCAAACAATATACATATATAACAATATATATAGTTTGAGTATTTTAAATCTACAAAATATTTCATTTACCGCCGTCTCCAGTTCCTTAGCCGAGGCATTTATCCTTATATCTCTATGCGTATCCTGACCAGCCAGTCGTGTTTTGATCACATAAAAATCGATGGTGTTATAGAATTCGTAGGGTCTTCGCCAGCGTATGGTGATGGACTCCTGTGAGTGACAGGTCAGATTCACAATGGCAGGGGCACTAGGTCCTCCGACATCCGTTCGCTGGGCAATTTGATCGGAGGGTTCGCCCTCGTTTTTGGTTGTAAAAGCCTTCACAATTACACGGTAATCGGTATAGGGTCCTAGAATTAAAAATTGTTATTAAAAAATAGTTTTAAAAAAAACCAAAAAAATTTTTTAACTCTATTTCAATGAAAATCGGGTATTATCCTTTTTTCCTTTATCCGATTGTCGCTCTTATGGCCGAGCATTTAATCCTTTAGTTTGGCCTTATTTTCACTTAAGAATCTTTGGGGTGTGACAGTTGAGGCTTTTTTTTCAGTTGCATTCTTATATATGTGTGCATAACTATATATATTTCTGAATATCGGGCCATCTTTCGTTGGCCATTATGAGCAACGTCACCGCAGGACAATGCAGAATGCAGAACACAGCCTGGCAGTTGATGTTCGGCTTTATAATTAAATTTTTCCCAGCGAAAATGTAGGGGACAACATCAACGCTGAAGCTGAATTGATTTTTTATGCCACGAAAAAATGCGACAAAAAAAGTTTGCCTCAAGCGAAGCTGTCAGCCTTAATTGTATTTAATTAACAAGGGGAACTGCTGACATCTACTTGGATTAAATTTGGATATAATTAAATGTTGCCATGGCGGTTGCCGGCGCGGCTCCTTTGGAATTTTCTGCAGGCGCCGAGAGAAGTGCACCTGAGCCGTGTAATTAAATTAAACAATGTGGGGCGCATGTGAGGGAATGCATAATATGCGGCGCAGCATAACTTTGTTGCAAGTTAATTGCATAGCTTCTTTCCCCGCAACCGCCCTCACGGAAAACCGCGGAAAAACTCCTGCGAGTGTAATGCCACGAATTCCGCGAGATAGATGCTGTTTTGGCAGTTTGAAAGCAGACACCGGGAGACCACGTCACCGCCTTCATCAGCGAAAGTAGCGGCGGTGTACGATTATAAGCGTTAGAAACAACAAAAAGTGGCAACAGCCACTTGAAACTATTTAATTACAAAGCAGCTTGGCAAACAATTTGACGGGAGCCTCAATTAGAGGTAATAATAGCTCTCGGCTAGGGTTCTCCGGGTTCAAGGGGTTTTCTTCCCCCGCCTTTCGTGGGCGTCCTTGGGGCTGTCAAAGTCTGTCGTCCATCGTCTACCTGCCAGTTTGATGTTCAAGTTGACAGAGGTCCAAATCGTGTGGAGAACGGAGGGAATCCTTTGATCGGAATGACCGTTTCGAATTTATTTACCGTGGCCAAGCGAAAAGGTTGAATTAATTAGTACCAAGGGTTGGCAGGATACAGGAGTATTGCCTAGGGTCTCTTTCAAAATTAATTAAAAATCAGTTAAAAATATTTCCTTATTATTTTCGGCCTAAAGTATTAGTTTCCATTAAAAAATGTATTTCTTAATATACAGGTTTAACTTACTTAAATTCTGCAGCTCAAAGTGTATTAGGGTCTCTGCTGAATTCCTTGAGTTCTTCACAATTTCCACGCCAGTTTGATTGTCATGAATGTGAAACACATGATAGCCGGCAATGGCTCCGTTCTGATTCTTGGGCGGATGCCAGGACATGGTGATGCTGTTGGCCGACACATCCAAGACGGTGAGATTCTGGGGTTTGCTTGGCACTGCAATGGGAAGAATAAATAAGTTGGGGATGATTATTAAAAGTCAAAAGTTAAATTTGTTTTTGTACTTAGAGGTCATGTTTCCTTGAATACTTTTCGGCTTAGAACCCCCAAGGAGTTAAACACAAAAGGCAATAGGATATGTTCAGGAGAGTTTTTGGAATATTAAATACCTATTAGATACCTTTTGACAGAATGTATATATATATATATTAGAATGAAATTCTTTAAGATTTCTCTCACTTGAAATCTTTTTCTGAGGATTTTAAGTTTTACATTTTATTCTTAATGATTTTCGTAGAATTTTTTAAACCGAAACATGCCCAAATATACCCTATTTTTGAGTGATTTATGCTGTCTAAAGTTAATTCCCAACTCTTGAGTTCTCAAAGTCGAGTATATGACATTTTACCCTCACCCATCCTTGCCAAGTAATCTGGAATTTGTAAATGGGAAATGTTTGCATACTTAGCTTAGCGGCGTGTGCCGGATGACGCCAAATGACAATGCATAAATAATTTATTAAATAACAAAAAGAAAGAGAGACAACAATATAAACAAAGGCTAAAACATATAAAAAAACGAGAGCAAATCAAGGAGAAGCAATCGCAAGTAAAATAAATTGAAATGAATATTTTGCAGCAGCAGATAAAACAATTTATATTCAAATGCCATGTGTTCGGTGGGTGTGTGAGTGTGTGTATGGAGGGGGAGGGAGAAGGAGAGGGGCAAAAAAAAATTATATATTCAATTACCGAGAGGGAGAAATGGAAAAGAATTGGCGCAAGTAAAGCGCAACGTAATCGAAGCGCATAAAGAAACGGAAATACGATTGCTAGCAATTTATTATAGCCTGCACTGTGGGGCAGTTCAAAATACACACAGACAGATACACCCATACAGCTCCTCCTCCTCACTGATGGTGGCTTATAATCCAGCAAAACCAGCAGCGGATGCGAAAGCCCTGGCAATAATTTCATTTGCAAGCCAAAGGACAACACACTCGACCATGTGTGACAGCCAAAGGGGTTGCCTGGGTGTCTCTCTTTCCCTCTGTGTGCGAGTGGCAAAGAGCACTAAATGGTAATTTATTTTACTAATACAACAACAGACTGCCCTGTCTCTGCCCAACGAGCAATAAGCGTTCTGCAATCAAAAGAACAAATGAGTGACCCGAGGGCTAAGGCAACGGACACTTGACCCCAACTCCGAATCAAAGACTTTTGCCATGCAAATGCGATAAAGCTTAACAAAACATCCATACTAATATGCCTTGAACACTGAAAGAATTTTCTGGATTTAAAATACGTCTTTATTTAGCATAAATATTGTTCCACACTCCTAGGAAGGCCAGGAAAATGAATTTTAATAATAATTTTAACATACAAAGTTTCCAATTCACTTTAAATAAGAAATCAATTTAAAAAGGTATCTAAAGGTATTGAATAAAACTTTAAACCCAGTTTAAAATTTTCTTAGTTTATTCCACAAATATATAAGCTTTAAGCTGATCCTCCAAAATTGGTTATGCAAATCATTAATTAAAAATGTTCAAATAACGAAAAACTTTCTCCCTGTGTTGACAAGTAAGAAAAGGAAGCAAACCCACACATGAACACTTGGCTGAACAGAAAAAACAGTCCGCTGTCAATGTATTGAAATTTATACAATTCAATAAATGGCATTTCTACTTTCTTTGCCTCTTCTGGTCTCTTTCACTGCCACTGCTTTTCCTGGTACTCCTACTTCGATTTCAATTTCTTCTTGTACTTCATTCTTGGACGGGACTTTGCTCTTTGCAATTGCAAACGGAAATGGAAATGGGAAATGGACAGGCAGCTGTGCTGTGGAATCTGTAAAAAAGTAGGAAAAATGGGAAAGGAAAAGGAAAAGCAAATTTATAGATTCTAACTCAAACTATGAAAGCGAATGACTCACTGAAAAGGACCGAATGCGGCGGAGGTTGTAGTTCTATTAAAATCAATTAAGCAACAAAGTGCTCTACACATACACACACCTATCGATTAATGTTTTTTCAGGCGAATATATAGAGAAAGGAGGGGAGAAAAGTTAATAGGTTTGCCACTCGTAGAAGACAGCTGGCAATTAACCTGAGCAGGTGTGCGCGGAGAAAGTCCTCCACTAAGTGCCGGTGATTGGTTTTTGTTTGCCAAATATTACATAAATAATTAATACTGAAAAGAGAGCCGAAATAAATCGGACGCAGAATGATTGTCGAGATGAAAAGCATACAAAAAATAGTTTGATGGAGAAAAGTAGCTAGAATGAATTTTTTCCTAAAACTTAATTTAAATGATTAGTTTGCTATAAAAATTTATTTAGGCAATGTAAGGCTGGAAAATGGAAAGAATTTACAATGTAAATCAATTACCAGGCTAAATTCATTTAAACTGCTTTCATTAAGTTCAATTTGAAGAAATAACAATTCGAATGCCTAACAAAATTTGACATACATAATTAGATTTATTGCCAATAAGTATCGTATGTATCATCTTGTTTATAATGTGATTTATTTAAATATTAACTTCCAAAGTAATTTATAAATAAATTCAAATAATAAATCAACTAAAATATAAACTCAATAAATTGGGCTCATGGAAGGCATTCAGAAAGCAGTTTTTCCAACCCTTTTATTTTGTCCGGGGCCAAATTATAAGAAAACAATAGATAGGTTTTTTTGTTTTTATTTTTCACCCACTATTTGCTCAGGCACCAGAGTAACCAAGTGTGAAAAAGCAAAAGAAAATCCGCAAAGCCTGTAAAAACTAAGACGGGAACACTCTCAAAGCGCGCGCGTGATTATTTTTACAAAGGCAGGAAGTAGACAAAATATAGATGTAACTAGGAAATACATACTCCCCCGTGTGTAGTATGTAGTCGAGGAGGAAAATCTGGTGTAAGAAAGAGTAGAGCCTTGGAAAAACCAATACCGACGGCGACGTGATTAAGTTGTTAAAAACTGCAAACAAAAGGCGGCAGCTTGAGGATCCTTCAAAGGGGCGGCAAGGTGTGTGTGTAAGTTGTTGTGTGTGTGTATAGAGCAAATAACATTAAGTTGTCTGAGCCTCGAAAAAAATATAAAGAAAACAAACATCTTGAAGATTACACTGAAAAAACTAGTGAGAGGTTTGGTAAAAACCTTAATTTTGTGTATTAATATTTTATGATTATTTTGATTTTTAATATTTGAGAAGTTAAATATATTTCTAAAACCATGTTAAACTCCTTTATAGTTTTCTATCTTAATGAACATAGCTTAAAATTCGCAATTTTACACAAAATATTTTTTTTCTTTTTCCGAAAATAATAATATACATATACACATATGTATGTATATAAAAAAAAACTAGAAGGGTCGTCCTGCCTGTTGTTAGCCTCCCTGCCTTATTTAGTTGCTGCTCTCCGTACTTTATTGTTGTTGCTTAACTTTACGAGCTGCTTTACGGATTTCACCAGACGTAAAAAGTAAACAAAAGCAGCGAAAACACGGAGAGACAAAGACATGCACACAAACAAACAATTAGAGAATACACATTCACACACAAACACAAAAAGAAAAGCTAGAAAACCTAGGTGACTGCCTTTCAAAAGGCGTCAAAGGCACACAAATTATGCGAAATAAAGACCGAAAAAAAGAGGAGTAAACAGCAACGACAACAAGCTGTGAAAAAGAATAAAAATAAAACTGCAAAGTTTTGTCCCCCGAAAGCTTTGACGGCCAAGAGCAAACACTGAATGGACCAAAGGGCTCCGCCATCACTGAGCGGAAGTAACGCGGCAGCCATTTTGAATGCACACACATCGGTATATGAGCAGCGATGTAGGTGTGTGTGTGAGCGAACCTTTTTGAACTTTGATCCCTGAAGGAGAAGGGTCTTTAAAAATCAGGTTGGATACATAAATGAAACTATCTTAAGGCAAGTAAAAATGACATTTTAGAAAATAAATAGGGAATTTAACAGTGGAATTTGAAAGTGTTTACTTTACTAATTAATAAATAATCACTACCTACTTGGATAGCTTTGAAATACTTAATTTAATTTTCTTCCTAATTATTTTCTCAATTTTTCTCTTATAACGCCATTGAATTCATCTTAAATGGCATATAATTTACGTTAATCGAACATACATTTTGAATAAAGCGAAGTCGTTGCCATAAATGGCATATCTTGGGACTAGAATGCCTTCTGGCTCTATTTAAACTCAAAGCCTCACTGTCAAATGCACAAAACAAAGGGCAGGGCAGCTACAAAGCTGACACACACCAATACACACACACAATTTGAAACAGATTCTGACAAACAGCAACATATATATATATATATATATATATATATATATATATATATATATATATATATGTTGCTGTTTATTTCAAAATGCTTTTGCCACTTGAGTTGTCAGTAGAAATTTACCGATGACCCTTTTGAATGGGATTTTTATACGGCAACTGTTCACTAATTTGCAAACGTTTGGGAAACCTTTGACATGTGTCTATTTTCCGGTCAAATCAAGAAAATTTGTGTTGGCCAAAGGGTTAATGCAGAGGGTTAAATGACTCAAAGAAATAATAGATAAATAAATTTTCAATTAAAAGATTATAAAATCAGTTTTTGCTTTTAAAATTGCTTAAAGAAAACTGCCTTATCAATGCCATTACTACATACATATACATATACAAAAAATGCTAACAACTTCTGAATATCCACCCTACATTTTTACCTTAACTTCCACTTTAAATCCGCCTGTGGTCTCAAGCATCCATGAGGCAACGATGGATAATTAAGGGCGAGTGTCTGGCCAGGACTCTTTAAGCTCCTGGCTGCTGATGCCTCTGCATTTGCTTTTGCCTGCTCCATGGCCAAGAGTGTAGCGATAAGGCTATATATGTATATTGTGGCATGTGAGCAAGAGGTTATCGGCAGGAAGTTGCACATGGAAGCACCATTGGGGTAACCACATCTAGCTACCACAACTCCCTTGCAAGAGCCAACTTTCCTGTCCCGGAGTTCGCTTGTTTTTTTATGCTTGAGACACGGAAGCTGTTTTGGGTTCGGGTTGTCTTGATTGGGATCGGGATCGGGGACACTAAAAACAGGCATCAATGTCACGTTCAAAGTGTCGAGTTGTTGCACTAACAAGGTGTTTATGATTTAAAGCGCCGCTTCACTTCGTATGGGTTCTCGGGCAGACAAAAGGCCTCCTCCATGACAAGTGACTGGGCGTGGAGTGGAAAAATGCCAGAGCAAACACACATACACACACATGTAAGCTGAGCTGTGAGTTTTTTTTTTCGTAGGCGTAGGGCTTGATGTTGGGCTTGGGGTTCAGTTTTTTTCTGCACAAGAAAAATTGACATGTTGAAGTGCAGTTAGGCGGAAGTTGTCGCCGTGACAGCAGAAACATTTTTCTATCTGCCGCCTTTATTTTTTATTTTGATTTTTTCTCAGTGTGGGCGTGTCTAAATGAGTGTTGGCACGTGGTTGAGCCATAAATAGGAGAAAATATTCCCCAGCAGCAACAACAAAAAAGGGCTTATCTGTATTCTTTGTTCTGATTTCAGTTTTTTTTTTTATTTTCTAGGAAAAAGAAGAGGGTAGTAAAAAGTTCAATATGTTTGAGATATTCACAGCAAATGTTTTAATTTATTAGAGCAGGTTCATTTAGTTAATGGGAAAGACTAAGATGTGGGTATATTTCCAAGACCTAATTAACTTTGTTGTGATTTTATTAAAATTTCCAACTTATAATTTGAAAAATAAATGTAAAATAAATTCTTCATAATAAATATTCCCTAAAACCACAAATTTTTGATCTGAAACGAGTTTTAAAATAAGTATAAAATATTTTCTCACTAAACTGGATTTCTATAAAAAATATCTTTTTTATTTCAAAATATTTTTCCCGATTAATTTTTGCATTTGAAGCCGCAAAAGAGTATATCATAATTCTGCTGCCCACCTAGTTCTTTACATTCTCATTTTTCCCTGCTACCTGGAGACCTTGCAGGAGCTCCTCCATAAATTAGTCTCAGTAGGTTGCTGATAAGTAAGCAACACTGCTTTATTTGTGTGTCTGAAAACTCAGAGTGACAGGTCGTGGAAAAAGCGCAGCTCAAGGGGACCCCCTTCTTCCTTGTTGAAGGCAACATACTGGAGTACTTCGAGTACGAAGTCTAGTCAGCTGGCTTATTATTTATGAAATGTTGATAAAAAAAACGCCTTGAGCACGCTCCCTTACGCAAGAAAGTCCTGTTACAAATTAAAATCAAGACAGTAGCGGCAAAGCAGGCTAAATGATTGATGGCTGTTCGCCTTTTTCTCGAGGAAGGGGGAGCTGTAAAAAGTTCAATGATTTATGCTTTTTTGGCTGGACCAAATTTGTTGGCTACTAAATGATTGTTTTCATTCTCCTGCGGAGCCTTCAGTTCATTGCTCTTTTAATGTATATCCTGACAAGTCATGTTCATAACTTAGTGTCCTGCGAACATTTCTATGGATCGAATGGAGGGAAACTTTTCACCGAATCCTGACAAAGTTCAAAATCAAAGTTTTTCTGGGTTTTATTTTCATTGTATTTTTACTCATAGTTTTCAAGACTTTCTCTTTTTTTTTTTTTTTTTGTTTTTCGTTTTTTGGTAGAGACGCAAATCATTTGTCAAAATACAAGAGTACGTAGCAAAGTTGCCTGTTTTTGCCGTTGACAAGCCAAAAGTTTTGCCAATTTGTATTAGCAACTTCCTGCCGCGCCTGCAACATGTCCGACTTTGGGACTTTGAGTTGGGCTATGATATAGCCAAAGATCAGGGACACACTGGCCAGTTTGTTTCTTGGCAAAAACTTCTTGTGGCGAGTGGAATATTTAAGTAAAAGTGTTTGCGTTGTGGTTTCTGGTCAAGTCGAGAACGAAAAAACACTATTTTTGGTATCAGGTCAAAGAAGTTGTTGTTTATACAAACCATCGTTTGGTTTTAGTAACGCGAAAATTTAAAAATTAACTGGCACTAAAAATATATATTTTTAATAAATTTTCACACAAACTTAGTTCTTTATTAATTAACCCTTATCGAAGCCAGGAAATGTATTGATTTATATTATGTTTGTGACCCATTCAAAACCTTGATTCAAAATATATATCAGTTAAGTACATAATCCATTTGTAAATAAGCCATAAACATTTCAGATATCAAAGGCATCCTAACAGTTGTATTTCTTGTACTAACTGCTATTCATTTCTCATTCATTTTTGACCTCCAGCTATTAATTCAGTTTTTTTTAGAGACATTTTGTCGGTTGTCAAAGTTGTTTGTCAACTGCTGTTTGTCACACTGCCGCCTGTCAACTGCAAGTACGTATCTGACAGATAGGAAGGCAAATTCCCAGTGCTCGAGTGTTCCCACTTTATGAACTGCACTTTTCATCGCTGAAAGTGGCTGAAAGTGTTACTCTACAAAAATTTGTGGCAGCTCTCAGCTGGTGGGTCTTGAGAGGGAGACTTTACAAAAAAAAAATTAACTCAACACCATCGCTGCTGGTGGCACTTCTGCTGCACATAAGTTGTGGCAAAACAATTAATTAAATTAATGACTCGCTGGAAATATCAAGCATAGCAGGCAGCAGCAGCGGGTGGTGCCAAAAATTTTTTTTGTAAAAATGTTGATTCAGCAGGTTTATTGATTAAAGTGTTTCGTCCAAGATGAGTTTACGAGAAAACTCTAAACTTTGGTGGTGTAATTACTAGCAAATATTTAAGACTTTGCACACTGCCGAGCCAAGCCATTGATTGCTTTATTAATTGAAGCGTTCACAAGTTCACTGCTGTCTGGCAATTATTTAAATTTTTCCAGCATATAGATATATGTATACATATAGAAACGAATTTTCTGCGATAAAAGTAATAAATTCGTTTGACTGATATAATAATTACTGGCGAGAGCAGCCAAGCATTTAAATAAGTTAAAAAAAAAAATGAATTTAATTTATGATTATCTGAGCTAGTTCACTGGATGTTTTAATAAGCTGGCAAACTGAATTTTTAAGTGGTTTAAGCAGGTTATTCATAGTTGTAGAGGTCGTTTTTATTTTTCCTTTTTTTAACAATAAAAAATAGAATATAAAAATATTTTTAAATATCTCAGATATATGTTTGCTAATTTAAGGGACTCTCATATTTGTAACCTCCTGCCAGGCTTGCATTTAACCCCGATTTCTGTCATGACTCAAAGAAAAGGACCTTGGGCTAGTTACCACACAAGTAACTAATTTTATTTGTAACCCCATTATGACCACTCCCTCCTATGGACGTCCCAGTTTTGGTTCTTATTAATTAATTTAAGGGGGCGTGGTCGCGTAGCACCTGCCTTTAACGACTGCAACCTAATAGAGGTTTGGCGTGTGGCCAGCAAATCAGGTGGGTTTTTTGGACATGCTTGAGGAGAGTGTCCTGCAATTTTGCAGTCTGTCAGTCTGAGCTTAAGCACACGCGAATCAAACCAGGGAAATATCGTGAATGCAAATTCTTTCTTTTTGTCCAAAATTGGTCTTGAAGCCAATTTAAGAATTGCTAAGGCAGCTTTCAGCAGCGGCGCTCCAATTTAATGACATACCCATAAAAATAGTTGGCTGTGCGGCTTAAAAAATAAAATACCAAATAATTGTCGCTCATAAAAGTTAAGTTGTTAATTGTTTTGTGTCCTGTGTGCGCATCGCGTGTCCTTTCGGTTGGTATAGTCCTTTTAGGGGACGGGGTTGAGCTTGGCTGTGAAACATGGCCTTACTTCCCATGAATTGTTGCCGTTTTGGCACCCCCGCTGGCCAAGTTTTAACGAGCAGACCGACGGCTGCCTGTCAATGCCCCGGACATATTTCATGAGGCAGGTTCAACATCAAGAAAATTAAAGGCAAAAATGAAAATAGCAGCCAGAAGTAGTTGTAGATGTAGGGAGGAAAAAATGTTTTTAAAAATCGGGACATAATTTAGTTAAAATTTTAGCAATTGTTTGGTTGGATTATAAGGCTTTTAGGTGTTTATTTCTGATTTCAGGTCTAAAGAAAATTAAATATTGAATTGTAAGATGTATAAGTAATTTTGTAAAACTTGTAATGCCTAAAATTTGAATTTTGAAATGTTGTTTCAATTAAAATGTAAATAAGTATGGTTATTGCTTTTATAATCCCAAAAAATTAAATATTTATATATATTTGTAATTAATTTAATAAGTTACTCATGTTCTTGAAATATTTTTTCTCGGTGTAACAAGTAAACCCGGCCAAAAACAATGTTAAATAATTCATTTCGGCCAAAGCTAAAAGTTTTGCGTGAGAATTTTGCCATATTACACGAAGGAAGCAGAGTTGTTGACGCTGCCCCGCCCCTTCAAGATGAGGGTCTGGAAAAGGGCTGCGTGCCAAACCGGAAATGAAAACTCTCTTAATTGCCTTGAAGAATACAATTGCTGTTGTTCTTGTGGTGTATTTATCTATGTATTTTATTGTTGTTCCTTCAGTAGATAATAACTGAGCAACTACACAAGTTCTTCTGCCTGTTTGAGCGGGGGAGGGGTCGAGAGAGAGTTAAGGGAGTAAGAGTGGGGTTAAGGGCTTAGGGTTGGGAGGGTCGTCGAGAAAGTTCTGCGGTGCCAATGAACCTAGTTGAGCAACTATAATTGCCAATTCTTGTCGAAGGCCCATCGAACTTTCTTCTTTTTGTTTCTTTTTTTGTATTATACTGTTTTTGGAAACTGGCCCGGGCAAGTTCTTTGGTGTTTGAATTATTAAAATTAAGGTTTAAAAGCTTTGCAAACGTAAATGCGTTAGGGTTAAAATCTATCAAAGTTATAGGTTTATCTTGGTTGATTGCCTTATGATTGCCATATTATCTCTCTCTTTAAACCTTAGAAATATATCTTCTTTTATTTACCATAATTATCATCGACTGCCGCATATGGGGGCGTGGCATCCTTAAAAGTCATTACATGTCCGCCATTGCTATTTTTGTTTCCAATTTCACCGGCCTCCGGAACTGCATGGGCAAATTCCAAAGTGGTGGCTGGTACTTCCGGCGGCTGATCCTGCTGCTCAATGGAAGTGGACGAAGTGCTCATTAAGTTTGGCTCCCTCTCAGCTACTTTTCCCGTAGAAGTAGAGCTTTTCATCGTAGTTCCTGGACTTCCCAACTCAGTCTCAAGGGTTTCCCAACCGGAACCGGTTGTTTCGGTCTCCGGATTGTTATTAATATTATTATTATTAGTATTGACTAGATCTGCCAGGTTGCGATCGGAAGAGGGAGAGGCGGCAATGATTGTTGCCGTCGACGGCGGTGCAGTAAATGGAGCTGGAGATGATTGGGATGTGGTGGGCAGGGCGGTGGCACAGTGCTCCGCAATGCTGACGAACAGCAGCAGCTTTAGCAGGGCTCGTAGAAGTGCGTGGAACTGATTTTGTGGCATCTTGATTCGTTTAAAAATTCCTAGGAAGTCTTGGGGGTTTCCCTCGTTGATTAACTGGTTCTGGTGCTTTTTATTTTGCTCACTTTTTGTGCGTTTTTGTCCCACTGTTCAGTAGGACTGGGTTTCTTAGAGTGATTTTCTTTGAAACTTACAACATTTTTTGTGCGTTGTCTTACAGTTTTGTGGTTTGTATATATTTAGGGTTCTTAGGTTGGTAGTTGGATGGGTTTAAATGATTTCCATTTTGGCACTAAACATTTATAATGAAATTGTTGGTTTGGGAAATTGGGAAAAATATTACTTAAGACCATATCTAAGAAGCAATATTTAAATATGGGAAAAGTTGCAAAAAATAGGAATTATATTTCCCCTTTTAACCATTTTTTTTAAACTCCTTTGGCTTCCATAATTATTTATTCAATTCTCTGTTGCCAGAGTGTTATATAATTATTTGTTTGGTTTTTATGATATTGGGGTTGGTTTTTTATTGATTAAGTTTGAATGATTTCTATTTTGACGCTAAGCAAACACCATAAAATGTGGAAGCAAAAAGAGAAAACTACACGAAATCTGTGTTCTTTATTGAATCACTTTTTTCTGGCTTTTAAAAAAATTCCTTGTTTTTGCTATTGTTGTTGTGGTGTAACATATTTCTCAAAGAATAAAGACAAAAAATCTGAACCCAAAGTTTAAACCCCATCAAGCCTGAAGTCCTATCTTCTCTTCTTTTTTCGGTTTATTTTTATTTATGATAATTTATTGCATTTTTTCAATACTTCTCTGGCATTGTTTCTATTCTCTTCTTTCGCTTTTTCGCATTTTCTTCACACTTTTCTGCACATTATTGTTGTTCTCGTATCCCTTGGAACGAAAAAGAGTTCAATGGGGTTCAACCATCCGCCGGCGAAGATGCAGCCGCCTTAAAAATACACTCCCTATAATATATATAATATATATATGTATATATGTTTATGCGCATATATAAGCCACCAACAAATTGGCAATGCTTACAAACGATTTGCTGACGACATGTGTGCGCCAGCTGTGGGTTAAGATGCTTTGGGTTAAGGAGGAGCGCTGGCAAAAATTGCGAAAAATTAATGATTGGGCGTATAGATTATGCCCGAAGCGTAAAAAACAAACTCTAAAAAATGTGTAGAGAAGTCCAAAATATGCCGAGACTATGAATAATAAAATAATAATAATATAATAATATAATAATATAAGTCGATATTTAAAGATTGCAATACATCAATAATCTGTTTTCTATATGGTATCAGTACAATTGTTTTAAGATTTGGATGATTTAAAATTTTGTATTCTGATATTATTCTATAAATCACAATCATTTTCAAAATTTAAAATTTCGGTATATCAAAGTGTTTGATTTTTTAGTCGAATATTTCCGCTTGATTCCAAAGCTCGAACTTTTTTAAATTCTTTAAATATTATACTAATTTTTTTAGCTTCTACCACTGCTTTAACTCTTTTATCTAACTGTAAAACATAAATGGATGTGAAGCTAATCGATCTCAATCCATAAGCTGCCTAAGCACTGCAATTTTAAGTCGAGTTTTTCCATACACGAACCCTAACGACACCGGATAAGTGAAACATTCCATCACTTTTCCGTGCCTCTTTGTTCTTCCAACAACAATTGCACTGCAATAAAATGCACAAAGAGAAAAAAGGGGACGGGGAGAGTTTTATAAAAAGCAAAGAGGGTGGTGGGGCAGGGAGAAGAGTCGGATGGAAACGGGCAAAGTGCAAATTACAGGGAGCTCGTGCTGATTCATTCAGAATTAGCCTCAGCACGCTATATTCTTGGGGTATTTGCAGAGTAGCAAATTACAGTGAACATTCTATAAAATGGATTAATAAAAGTCACCGTCAATATAGTGTTATATATATGTATAGTTTCAAAACTCTTTTATAGGCAAAAAGGGCTAATCTAAGAACTCTAATATTTATTTTAAAATTGTATAGCTAATTTGTACTAATTGGTTTTCTTTTTTATACTATTCTGTAATTTTTATCTGAAATGCAACATTTTAAAATGAAATAAACAGAAATTTAAAATTTGAGATCATCCGGAAATTTTTTTTTTTTATTAAAATAAGTTAATTTCAAAAATTATTAAATTGATTAACATCACAAAAAAATACATTCATCTTTCCCCTAAAATAGCAAGTTCATTTTAAATTCTTGAAGTAATGCGTCTTCTTTTATGACTGTTTACTGTACAGTATTGTTGCTCGTGTTTGGCCAGCTAACCGCAACCGCAGTCAACGTAGCCGTCGACTAATTAGCAGCTCATCAAATTGCCGCATGCAAAAATTAAGCCAACGAGCCCAACCTTCGGGTGTAGTCTTATGCGTTCACCAAGAAAAAATTTAAAATAAGTGGGGCTAATTTTTAGCAAATATAACAACAAGATTAAAAAATCAAGTTTCTAGATAAATTCAGACATAAGAAGTTAATAAAAACATAATGTTAATTTTATAGAATAACAAATATTTAAAATAAACCAATATTTAGCAGAATAGCCTCTATATATCCCTTAATTTTCTTATATATTATTATGACATTTGATACACATTTTTCTCTGTGCCAAAAAGACCCACAGATGTGCCGGCTGCTGGCCACAAGTCTGAGGGTTTTTTATAAAAATAGAAACACAAAAGATTACTCTGAAACCAAAGATAAAGGCTGAAAAAATGTGGTGGGTGGATGCACCATAACATGAAATGGTTAAGCGGGTCGAAGTTGCGTTCAAAGTCGCTGATTCAACCAGGGAAATTGGCCAATCAAGCGACAATTGTAGACTATTTGCGGGCCAGTAAGTGCTTAATAACGGTCAGAGAGAAATAGGGAGAGACTAAGTGGACACAAGTCGGCGTATTCACTGATTATCATTTACCGATGACCCGACTCTGACAACAACTGACAGATAATTGAAAATCACTAAAAATACAACATACTACTGAGGGGGAAATGGAAAAACGAATCAGGGCTCTGAGCAGAAATCAATTGACGGAAGGCAAATTGCCTGACATCTGCAGACTAAAATCTAGGGAATAAATACAAAATTAAAGAACTCGACTAGGAGATACCTTCGGATTACCATTTGAAAATAAGGAGAAGGAAAAACAACCTTAAATGTTGGTTAAATAACCAGATGTTTTATATTTAAATAAATGTTTAAATATCTGGTCAATAAAAATCAAATCTATTGGTTTATAACAAAAGATACATTTTCATCAAAGTTACCTCTCACTTTTTATAATAATAATAAGCCCTTGTTTTCCATAAGTATTAGGTACCCAAAAACAAAAAAAAAAACAGTGGGAAGTCCCCATTTGCATGTCACAGTGTGTGTTTTTTTATATATCAGTCACACTCGGACAGCACATCAATACTTATAAGGTCTGGACAGATACATAGATACATAGATACATAGAGACATGGGGTTCCATTATTTACTGCCCGTAGATACGAAATAATAGACAATTTATCTCAGTCCTTTGATAAAAAGTGAAAATGTTTAGGAGATTGAGAGAGTTTTTGAAATAATAATTTGAGGTAACCGGAAGAACGACATGTGGGATGAGAAGAGTCTTTTCTATCGGAAATATGGCTTACAACGGTTGGGAAAAATAAGCCTATTTGCTGGTCGATAAGAGTGGGCTACTGCTTTTTGTTCTCAGTGAAATGATAAAGTTGTAAAGAAATAGTTTATAGTGCTAATTTGGGACAGTATAGGCCTAAACAGTAGCCATGTTATAACAATTAAGGCCATCTAAAAAGTAAAGCAAATAAGTGTTAGCTACTGTGACCTCAAAAAAGAAGATTGAACCAAAACCAAATTAAGATATTAAAACTATCTGGAATATTTCATACTCTCTCCAAAATATCACAAAAAAACCGTGCAATTCAACACTTAGAGGGAAGTAAATTCCCATCTAATGATATAATAATTAAAATTAAAAATTGTGTTCTCTGGAGTTCAGTCCCCTTACCCCTAGATTATTATTAGACCCCATTCAATTTCGAACCAAACTCCTGCGAGAATGAAATGCATTTTCCTGGAAGAGCCACTCGCGTGCTGAAAGCTCAACCACCTATCTCGGTCCTAAAAACAAACTGTGACTCCACCCACTTCGTCGCAATTTAGCATGAGATTCTATGATAACCCACATCTGGGCCAGTTGCCCCACTTGGGGATCTGTTTCTGTTTCAGAATCTGTTTGGTTTTGGGTTCTCCAGCTCCGGAGTTCCAGAAGTTTGTTTACTTGAGGCGAGGAGCCCCAATTGCCACCTCTTATGAATGGCCCACATTGTGAGCTGCGATGAAATAAAATCACTTGTTTGTTTATCCAGCCAACACTTCGAATGGCGTTAATTTGTAAGCCAAACAAATGTGTACTTAAATTCAGTCGAAAAAGAGAGAAAGGTGACTGAAAGGTGCAGAAGGAAAAGGGAAAGAGGTAGCAATTCTTAGAGAGTTATTAAATATAAATATGTATGTATATTCGTTTTAATAATAAATAGAATATCCAGCCGATTATCTTAAAAGCCAACGGATTTTGTATCTCAAAGTTGCATCTTTAGCACACAAAAAGAATTTCAAGTAATAATTTAAGATAGCAACAGCAGGTTGTAATTGGGATTTTAAAGATTTATATTAGGGATTATAGTTGAGATAACATCTGTTTTGGTTCTCAGAAATATCTTCATTTATGTTTCTTATATAGCCAAAACTATATATTTTTAACTCTGGCCAACACTTTTTCCCCCCAAGTGTGGCCACAAATGTCGACAGTGTCATGGGCTAAGGTCAGTGCACTAAGTGTGCGAAAATAGATGAAAATGTATGAAAATGGATTGAAGTGAACATCGCGCATGCACCAAGAATACGGCAATGGGGAGACCAGGAAAGGGGAACAGAAACCCGGAGAATCCAGAGAAATGGGAGAAACCGGAACCGGAAAAACGGGAGCCCGTGCGATATGGGATATGCGAAAAATCAATAGAGGCGCAGTGCACGTGCTGCGAAGGATAGAAATTCATGGGAAATTGGGAGAAAAGTGAGAAAGGCTCCCCTCGAATTCGCTGCAGAAATGCGAATTGTGAATGCGACCCAGCCCCAAAAATCCAAGCCGGGAACTGTGTCATTAAACTGTCAGCTCGAATTGCGCAGCTCAAAAAAATATATATCTTCGTATCCAAAAGGGGGTTTAAATCTCTCTTCTCCCCTTTTCTCTGTGTTGTTTTTCCCTCCTTTTGATTTTCTATGTCCCATCCGGGAGCTTGAAAATATGCTAAATTATTGACATAATTTGCTGGGTTAGTTAATGGTTTTCCAAGCGGTAAAATGTCAACAAAACACACACAACACAGAGAGTAAAGCGCGGAACAAAAGAGAGGGTTTCCAGCGGAGAGAGCGAGAGAGCGGCAACGATACTCGTTCTGAGCGGAGTTTGTGGGTTCTTTTTTGTTTTATTGATTTCTTGAAAGGTACACAAAATGCTATTCGCAACAACAAGAGGGCCGAACAAAGCGAACTAACAACAACAATAACAGAAATAAGAGCAAAGAAGAAGGAACTAAATATTTTTCTAACAGAATACATATTTATGGCAGATTATAAAGCATTTTATAGATATTATTATTTATATGTGACATGGTTTTATGGGGTTTTTATTGTTTGTTCTTGGTTCTTGGAAGTTTTATAGTTTGCTTTCTTTTGTTTCTACGAATTTGTTAGGGTATTTTATTTGTTTTTTTTTTTGCACTGTATATATTGTATTTAGGTGGAAAAGATACTTAAAAGTATCTCATGGATTTCTGGTTCCGTCACAAAAAAAGGCGGCTGCTGCGCAGAGGGTTTTTATTCGCCACCACCAAACACAGACACAGACACTGGCTTTTCCTCACAGTGTTTTTCTTAGTTTTTCACTGTTTTGAATGTTTTTCCAGCCTGTTATTACTCAGTGCGAGTTGTTCTTTATTTAAGCGAGCCGAGACAAAGGTTTTTATTTAATTTTCATTGCACATTTGCCTCTTTTTACGGGATGGCCACAATCAGAATTTAAAAACCACAGCGACGAGACGACGACGACGACGGCGACTGATGATGATGACAGAGCGACGCTACACAGAGAGAGGGAGAGAAAGATTCAAAGATAGATTCGCCGCGATGCGGTGTGCAGATGAATTCGCCGCATCAATTATAAACGCAGCTGCTAGTCAAAGAGGGACAGAGAGCTCGGCAAAATGCTCTCTCGCACAGAGTGACAGAGAAAAAGAGAGAGAGAGTGGGTGTATAACTCGCTCTAATGTTCAGCTTAGCAGCGAGTCATGGGATTTTTTATCTTTCGGGGAATTTCAACTTCTATAGGCGCGAAATTTGAATTGTTTTAAATTTTTAGTGTCTAGAATTTATTTTTATGTTAGTTAGTTGAGGAAATTTAATAATTTTATAGTTTTTATATATTTTATGACTAAAATGTTCTGTATTTGTATATGTTTTGATAAATCTATTTACTGTAGCTCAGTATTTATCATTAAATTAAAGGGTACGGGGAGGGGGCAGTAATGGGTTTTTGTTTTTGCCAAGCCTTTGTTTTATCCCAAAACTAATAAGAATTCAACACATAAGTACAGCTCAGTTCAGAATTCGATTTTTCCTTGAATTGCTATTCTTTCTTATAAATATTTGTCTGGTTGATTAACGAAGCATAAAATTTCTTGACCCAAATACTGATTAATAAGCTTAAATATTATTTTTTTTTTTTTACTTTGATAACACAAATTTTGGGAACTCTTTTTAGTTTAAAACAAAAACTATTTTTTCATTCATTAACCAACCAAAAGGTTGATATTATTCAAAAGAAAATTCCCGCTTTTGGCGCCAAATTCAAAATCGCCTCAGTTGACTTTGTCTCGTTTGTAGCAATAATTGAATGTTATAATATTTTCTGCTTTATTGAAAATATTTGCTTTATCATTTATCCAGCTTATCTTTGCCATTGCTATCGGGTTATATTGGAAATTTGGTCCTTATCGGCAGACTATGTATAGATAGCACTTATCAAATGTAATTAGTTTGTAACGCGCCCCTGGAGATTGAAGCGATTCCCGGTAACGTCATATCGGCAAATAGTATATGTATTTATTTATATATATTTGTCATTTGCTTTACGTTATATGTGCGTACACTTTCGTATTTAGTAGTCGGAGCTTACTGAGCAGCTAATCCAGTTAGTTGATGATTCGAGATTAAATACTTCAACCCATTTAAATAAAGTATTTTCAGTCCCAAAAGTTGTTTGCCTTTAATTTTAATTTTCATAAAAATTTATTGCAGATTTAAGAATGTGCTATATTAACTTATCTATCTATTAAATCGATTCAAAGTCGGTTAAACTAACCAAATTAGGATTAAAGAGGCAGCCCTTCCTCCTTTCATTGTGAAAGTTTCCTTTCAGCAGCAGCAAATACATCATTAGGCATTAGAATGAAATTACCTGCCTATGCAGGGAACCACTTGAAAACTCATTATAGCAGTATGGCATTAGCACATATTCAAGACGCAGGACTCGGGACTCCACTAACTGGCAGTTACATCAGCCACAAAAGTAGGCGTTGCCAAGTTGCCCCAAAGGCGTTAAAGCACTTAGATTTATGGCCCTACACGCACACACACACAGTTGAAGCACGCCCACACATACAATCAAACGGGCTATATATAAATATAAAAAATATGTATAAATTTATATAAAAGGTATATCTATATAGACGTGTGGCATATAGCCCTTGGCAGAGACGACTTTGACTCGTTTTATGCATTTAATAAAAACTTTCACTCCTGCGCTTGCATTTCATTTTTTTCTGACAGAGAAAAAAAGGAATGTGTATTTAAAGGTTGAAATTTTATAGAAAAATATAGAAATATATGATAAACAATTGCAAAGAAAATAATTTATATTTATTTATTTTTCTAAGAAACAAGTTAGTCCCTCGCATTCTTGGGAATAAGTATTAAATTAAAAAATTAAATATCCGATTAAAGAAACGCTTATTTTATTTAATAAATATTTTGAAAAATAGGACTTTGAGTTAATTTCTCAACAAACAAATTTAGGTTAAGCTCTAAAAAATTTTATAGATATTTATTTTAGTACAACTTAAATCTCTTGCTTGCTTGCGTAAATGTTTTCCCAACAAAATTAAAAATTACAAACAAAAATCCCACATAAATTCGTACACTTTTCAATCCCTTTTTTAAGGGCTCAACTTTGAAGAATTAAACAAGTTGAGTAACCCACAAATAAATGCTTGATTTTAATAGGAATAGGGTTTTGCTCAGTGCCAAGGCCTTGTCGCTGCAACAGCCTCAAAGTTTTCACCCGCTTGCATTGAAGTTAAGTACTTAAAAAGCAATTTCCCGCGCTCCCGTACGCCCTTATAAAAAAGGGATGCGGCCCCAAATGTTAATGAAATGATTTGAATTATGCTTATGCTTATGCTGGAAATATAATATTTTTTGGACTTTCCTTTTTTGTGGCTTATTAAAAAGTTAAAAGCCAGGCGAGGTGTTGGTGGGCATTACCAATAGCCGATGGCACGCAGCAGCTGCCAGGAGTTTTCGAGGCTGCTAAAGTATGAAAAAAGCATAAAACCCATCAAAATAATGTTAATTCATTAAGTGGCAGTAACTTCGTCGGGCGCCCAAGTGTAGGCTATAAAAATTTAACGCACAGAAGGAGTCGCTTAGGAATCCGCAAGAATAGGATCTGGAGGGGAGAAGTTCCTCCGGCGTCGGCAACGTGCACAAAATGAATGAATTTTATTTATATTTTATGGTTTCTTTTCTTGGTCCGTAATTAGAGCAGGTTTATGCCGTCCAGGTGTGTGTATATCATGCCGCAACAGCAACAGAAGCGGCAGCATCAGCTCACAATAAACTGGAAAATTATGTGAATGAGTTTTCTCAACTTTTTTTTCCTTTCGAGGGAACTCCCCGCCTTATCCCGCTCCTCAAGATTTATTCGCGGCATATGGCACCGGCACAGGCCAAATCCAAATCTAAATCCAAACCAGAAGGTAAGGGAGCGAACAAGACAACTGAACAGAACAGCACTGAAGCAGCAGACCAAATAAAATGGAACAAACAAGCAAAGTTAAATGAACAACTTTTATGTATTATTTATTTGAAAAGTGTGAGAGTAGCTGTGAGAACAGGACAAAATCACGAATTTAGGGGTAAGGGTCGACTATGAAGTACTCTGAATTGTTTGGGTAAAGGAAAATATTTAATATATTATTTAGTTTTAAATATACAAAGTAAACAAAATTTAAGAGTAATAACCTTACGAATTCGAAACCTCTTTAAAATTATCCCAAAAGTATCCTTCAAGTTGGAATGAATTTGCTCAAGGTTTTATATTTATAATTTATATTAAAAGTGTAATAGAATTTCTATAATTATTTTATATAATTAAAAATTTGTAATTAACTACAATTATAATTTGCTTGGGCTTAAATTTAAAAATAATTCTTAAAATTTTTTTTTTTTTACAGATTTCAACGAATCATCAAAAAAAAAACCTTATTTGGTAAGTGAAAATTAAATTAGAAATAGTCTATAATCTCATACATTTTCAACACTATTTTAACGTCCTAGCCTTATAATATCCAACATTCCCTCTGCCAAGCTAAGCCCATTTAGAGGGCATGATATGGTGGCTATAAAAATCATAACCACAACTGTGGCTAAAACTCGGTTTATTTTACATGGGCAGACTTTGCCTTCGGCATTTTGCCTCCGTGCTTTTCTTCCCTCCTGACTGATTTAAAGGCTCTGACTGTGTGTGTGTGTGTGTGTGTGTGTTAGCCACTTAGTAAATATTTTATGAATTATCTGTTTTCTATTAAGATATTTTAGCCTAGAAACAAAAATGTGAACCAAGAGACAACCGCAAGACCATCGAGCTTAGCTGAGATGAGCGCCATAAAATCTAATAAACATAAGTCGGTTCCTTAACAATAAAAGTGTTTGTGTGAGCGTGTGTTTGGTTTGTGGAGACACTAAGAGAAAGTAAAAATGATCAAATTTATAGTAATTAAAAAAAGAAATTGGTTTGAAATAAACTCATGGAAGTAGATTAAAAATTCCAAAAATACATGTAGAGATTTTAAATCACTTTAAATTTAAAATGATTTTAAAGAAATTTGTAATAGGTTTTAAACTTTAGTTGACTTTTTGCTGAGAATGTATTCTTTCATTACTTTTTCCCAGTGCCTGGATGTGTGTTTTTCTCTTAGCTTGTGCGGTTTATGATATTTTACGAGTTTGGGGTCCCTCATAATGTTACCTTCTCTTTTTTAAGGAGTCTTTATTGATACAGTTCGCTCTCGTTTTAAGAGAAGACGCCCTCGGGTATGCGATTTTTAATATGCATTAAAATTAATAAGAACACGTGTCCTGCTCTCGCACCCGCATCGTCATTGTCCTTGCCGGTTGTCGTCGTCATAATTCCATTTTATCGCGCACAAATTTTTATAGCTGCGCCGCAGGCGTCGATTTTAAATAACGTTCCCGAAGTCCTCCCTCGCAGTTTTCTTACGTTGATTTTGTCGCCATTTTGGCTGGTTGTTAATTTTATGCTTATGAGATAAGAAATTGTGACAAAAACGCTGGAAAATTTATGTGCGAAGTGAAAGAAGGTGCTCACGAGCATATGAATAAGAGATTTTCGCTTCTTCATCCGAGTGATGCCAGTGAAAAATATCCCTGGGAAAATGGCATAAACAAGTTGCCAGGGGGTTTTCTTATGTATATATAAGTATTGTTAGCGATTTGCTATTTGTATTTATCCCTGAATACATTATCCCCAAGCTGGGTCTAAAAGGGAAGCCAATTGATCACACATAAATGCTTTTCAATAACCTTTAAAGTAGGGATGTTGAGGTTATAGGGGGAATATGTGTATACTTTCCACTTCAGGAAATATTTACATTTAATTCTGCTTTAATAATAAACTAATACTCATGTTACAACAACACGACTGGTTTTGTAGTCAATCAAATCGAATCAAATAATATTTAATGAGCCAATCACATATCATTTATCTCGTTTTTCCCTGCACTGCACTAAAGTGAAGCATGCACAATAACAAATCGGTTTATATTGAATTTCCGTGTTGGCTGTATTACCCCTTTTGGAAAACCCGACCGAAGATGGCTGCCGATTAATAATTGCACAGACCCACACACAGTAACCATTTCCGAGTCACGAGTTCGAGTGGGAGTACATGTTTGCACATAAGATAAGATTTAAAATCTAAAGCAGAAATAGAAGTAGAGTAGGTGGTGATACAAAAAATATAATCCCTAAAACATCAACTTGTTTGAGAATATATAATATTTTGTTGTTTACTTTTTGTAATAGTTTATAGTGATTTCTAAACTCGAGTGATTTCATTCGCTCTAATTGCTTTAATAAGAATTCTATATATAATATTTAAGCTTTTTTCGCTACAAAATATTATTAAATAGACCTCTGAAATCGCTGGTTTATTTCATTCATAAGCAATTTCAGTGTCCTTTTTTTCTGTGTGTCTTTGGCTATCATAGTCAAGTGGGGGGCATGTCACTGGGAAATCGGCAGGAGCCCGGACCACGATTAGGGTCGAAGTTAGGATTCGGAATCAAAATCCCAACCACAGACAGAGAGAGCCAGTGCCCCCAGCTAAGTGGGTCAATTATGTTGCAGTTGCTCAAGTCAGGGGCAGAGGCGGTCAGGGGTTAAGAGTTGGCATTGGGTCCAAATACTGCTTTGACAGTTACCATTTTGCCCCGAAATCAAAGCGGTTTCGCCCATCACTAACTTCATTTGATTGGGCCACAGGGCTGAGGGTTAATTATTGTTTTATGATTTGTTTGCAGGGGGTTGCACTGCTTCTGCTGCCAACACCAACATTGCCTTTGTGCACGCTTATAGACGTGGCTCATACGCCCCGAGATCTTTTGGCAAAGGGGTAACCAAGCGTCATAGGGGGGCGAAATGCAATTACCACGCCCAACGCTCGTCCTGCATCCTGCAGCAGCCCCGCTGTTTAACTAACGAACAATAAAACGAAATTGAATTTTGCGCTTTTAACGCCAAATGCACAAAGGCAATAACTGAAAAAGAGAAAGCAGCTGTGAAAGCAGAGAGGGTCAGGTGTCCGCATGCAGGTGTGTGAATACAGTTGCTCTGTAAAAAAAAAAAAACTGTCACAACATTAGTGCTACACTGGCATCTTTTTTGAATATATTTTTTTAAATTTTTAGAATTTTGCTACGTTATGCAAGGGGACTATTTAGAATAAAGGTTGTATATCATATACAAAAATATTTTTAAATCTCGAATTGTAATCTCATAATTTGTTATATGAAAAAGATCATATCATTACCTATAGATATGCATATCAAAATTCTTTTAAAAGTTAAAAAAAAACTATTTATTAGATTTTTCCCAGTGGCTCGCTATTTGCGTTAGAGTTAGTGGTCGTCCTTAGTTGTAGTTTGGTGTAGCATTGCGTGCGACGCGTTGTTTCAGCCACCCATAACATTAAGCCAATTATATGCTGCACTTTTGACATTAAATCCGATTCAATTTATTTTGGATGCCGCCGTACTTTCTGGCCAACGACTGGCTCTCTTCGCTCGCTTTTACAACGCAGCAGGACCTCCCCCTGGTAAATGTTCCTGTTATTGCTCGTAGCTGCCTCAAAGGGTTATTGTTGTTTGCACGGAATTTAATTTCATGCTCCCACAGACACACGCACACTCATCGCAATTTGCCGGTTTGTGTCGCTACAAAGCAGCGGAAATTATCCGCTCCGTGCTGCTAGAAATAAGTGAAAAATATTGCATTTCAACGATATTTTTTGGGGAGAATTTTGAATGATTTACGAAGTTTGCAGTGTCTTTAAATTCGATTTCTAGTTTGGGACCTATTTGGGAAGGTGAGATCTCTTTCGCCGAACTGGGGAATTGCGTCCCAAAAATATATAAAATTGTTCTACTTTCCAAGACTTTTGTTTCGGGCTTTCTCAAAGGAAAATGATTCATGGTTGTTTTAGACCACCTGTTCCTTCATTTTTCCCACAGTTGTCACACGATCAACTCGTCCACCCAGACATATCAATTGCAGGCGGTGGCAGCCAAGAGTCAAGGACTCCAGGCCAGACTATGGAAATTTATGGTTTCCATTGTACGAGACCCTAGCTCCATCTCTGTCGACACTCACATGACATGATAACCGACTAAAAGGCAGACAACATTGTGAACATAATGCCCCGGCATAATAATATTTCTATCCTGTCGCTGCTTTGATCTGCATGACAACGTCTTCCTAACAATGGAATCGCCAAGTTCTACCAAAAGGACATCATTGCCGGGTTTGTGACTCTGCTTAGTCGCCTGCCATTTGTCTGGGCCATTACTCACAGTAAACAATCTTTGCAAAATGTTGGGCTGCCACTCTTAGTGCTCCTCAGTCTCGTCCTGCTGTCCTTCCCTGGCCCTCAGCAACATCAATAAATTCCATAGAAAAATTCATTTTTATTGAAAAATATTTGCAGCACTCCCTCTCTGTAGTATTATGCAACATGAGCGGACAAAGATATATAGTTGGAGGAATAGAATAGTCAGAGCTCGATCACATGGATGTGAGCTTCCAAAATTAATTGGAAATTTAAATGTTATTCAATTTGTTATAATTTATTTGACTTTTTGGAAATTAATCACTCTTATTACATTTTTTTTTTTGCTGGAAATAAAATCATATAAAAAGCACCTCATAAGTCTCCCAAAAATTTTTTAAAAATATATCATACAAACTTTTCACCTCAGGTAAACAAAAGGTGAAAATTAAAGATTAGTTTTCCTTCTTTTTTCTTTAATCTGCGAGGGGACAAATCTGCAGCTGCCAAAGTGGTTTCCATTTGATGCGCCAGCCAAGTGTTGAGATCTGCTTCCTTTGCTTCTATCTTGTATGCTTAATCTTCTTTCTCTTTCTATGCGCCTTCCTCCCTCTTTCCCTTTCTCCCCTATTCCCTTTATCCTAAGCTCCTTCTCTTTCTATTATCCTGCGCCAGAACTCATTTGTTGTGCATGTGTGTAGATGATATGCCTGCGATTTCAGCACGAAACCGAGACGTATGATGATGCTGATGATGATGACACGCACACCATCATATTGCATCAAAAAATAAAGGGTAGGGCACGGTGGAGGTATGCAGTCGAGGGGGCGTCTCAGCGTAGGGCGTCATAAACAACAGACAAGTTGCACATGCACTGGAGCATAACTACTTGGTTGCACAGAGCTGCTGTCAGGCCAACTACACATGTCGAAATTATAGTAACGTCCTGAATATTATTTTTAATATATTTATTAAAAATAAAAACAAATTCTTTCTTAAAATGTTATTTGACAAGTCTTTATTTAAACGTTGCTAAATATATATTCAATTTTTCGCTCAGTGTTATGGTTACTTCTCGGGGCCAAAGCGAAAAAGTCATGGGCAAAAAAGAGGACATCGTGAAATGTTGGGAGAAGACTGGGAGGGACGAAAAGCGAATCAGTTTGTGCATATTTTAACTCCCACAGGAAAAATTTCACAAGACAGCTACGGAAGTATGACGAACGAGTGTGATAGAGAGGGAATCACAGAAAGGGAGGGAGAGAAACGAGGGAAAATGGAGATGGGAAAATGGGATGAGATGTTGGCCAACAACTGTGACCAAACAATGTTGAAGCTTTGATGAACCTTAAAAGACAACAACAATGCATTCCCACAGCTGCAGTGAGGGAATATGACAAGATACATAGAAAGGAAAAGCGGAGCATATACTATATTGGAAGTGTGTGTGTGCATGGCCAAAGGGGCGTATGAGTGTTAAAAAATTCTCCACTCCGGATGAACTGAAGTTGCACTGGGCTTTGCGTGTTTTCCTTCGTATTTCAGCTCTATTTTTTCTGTGCCGTTTTCTCTGCTCCTTTTTTACTTGAGTGTAACCGGGGGCGGGGTGTTGACGCGTCACTTTTAGCAAATGGTGATGAATGCTTTGTCGTTTTGGGACTGAAGGAGGACCAGAAAGCCCCCGGGAGATCCCAGCATATCCGAGAGAATATTGGCATATTTTATGCAATACCCCAAAATAGACAAGGTCTCAATAGTTTTGAGGTTTTCGGCAACAAACAACCATTTTCAACCATTTTTCAATTAATTGTCAAGAGGTTTCCGCTTGAGATTGATCAACTAAAAGGTTTTTTTGTACAGGAAAGCAAGCCAGAAACATGGCCAGAAATTTGAGTCAGCTTAAGACCGCAAGCTCTCAATCCCTCTCTTCATTAATAGATATATACACATATATATATATATATATATGTATATATATACACATATATATATATATATATATGTATATATATACATGCAGGACATTCTCTAATTTGGATTTATGCCGCCCAAGTGTATTAGAGTCGGCAAGAAATCACACAGCTGTCACATGTAAATAATGTCGCTTGCATATTTATTACGAATGCGCTTTGGAATGCACCAATTTACCTGCAAATAATAGTTGTCTCTCTTTTTTCAGGCTTTTAAATTGTTAAAGAGCTTGTGACATTTGGATTTATCTGTGGTTTCCTGGCATCCCTTTTTCCCACTCCCTGTGTTTGTGTATGTCCCCAGATGGGACGGGCACAAAAAAGTTATTCTGCTATCGTTATAATTGATTAATTAAATCTTGCTGGCAAGATTGAGCAGAACACTCGCAGGAATGAAATACAAAGCACAAATTTTATACATATCAAATAGAGGAGTTTTTTTTACATATATGTGCAGAGAAAAAAAGTATATTTAAATGTGGGGTATATTTGTTGATTTTAAGAAAACTGAAAGATTCTTCAAGGGGTTTAATATTTGTTAGATTTTTACATGTAACAATTAAATGGTAAGCCTTAATTAAACCCAAACAATCTAATTTCCTTTCCGTTAAAAACAGAGATCAATTGCTTCAACTTGAACCCTTTTTATTTTTGATTGCCCAATGAAAACGTCAAATTTAAAGTGCTCGTTTTTTTCGATGTATAAATATACTATATATGTATATGTATATATATTTTTTAGATGTATGTTGAACAGACTGAGAGTTGCACATTTTGCTGGCAAAAGTTAAGCAAAAGTTGTCGCAGCTGAAAACTTTTTATAGCAAACATTTTTTGGGTCTCACTGGCTGAGAGCTGCTGCTCCAGCTTCTGTTTTTTGTGTTGTTTTAACTTTACATATATTTCCGTATGTACGAGTTGAATTCTCATGCTGCTCACTTGTTATGCTGTCAATTGGCAAATTCGACTGACAAGAAGCCGGCTTCTCAGAGGCAGAGCTGAAGTCGGGGCCGTAGTCCTCGACCCTGGAGTCATTCCAGGCGATGCCCACCCACTCGCATCGCAATGGCATCACATCAGCCAAGAACAGTCGACGTCGTCAGACTGATATGTCATTACTTATATGGGCACTTGAAAAGTTTCGAGTGAAATGTGCGGCAGTTGGCGGGTGGGGGTATAAGAGGAGAATTCACCTCACAGATAACGTTGGAAAACTCTGTTTTTGCAGATAACTCCTTTCATGCTCCTACTCCCCCTTCGGCACGTAGAATATAATCAGATTAATAACTGTAAACACTTGTTCGTCGGGAGCAAAACAGGTATAACTTTCCACCTTAGATTGGATTTCGTTGAAGTTGAGTTATTGCCAAACGGAAATCGATCCTCGGCACTCATTACAACGTCAACCGGGAGTTCCCCCACTCTCCTGGGGATTGTGATTAGTGTTAGGGATTGGGGCGGGGGTGTGTACATTCAAACTGAACGGAGCTTGATTGATTTATATTCACCTACGGATATGCCAGGACACACACCCAGAGTGCTCAGACTATCGAATCTTGTTTGCAGTCAGTTAACTAAGGTGAAAAATGAGCTGGCAAATGTCCAGGGAAGTTCGCTTCATTCTCTTATGCACTTGGGTAATAAATCTAACGAAATGGTAACTCCTGAATAGATTTTATCAAATTATAATATTGAATTTAAGAGAAAGGAATGTTGCATAACAATTTTAATCTTTGTAATCGTTTCTTTGTTTGAATGAAATTTTTAATTTCAAATAAAATGTATAAAAATTACATTAATTCATAAGACATGTGGCTAATAAGTTCTCAAGGATTGGTATTATCTCTGATAAATATTTCTTCTCAAACAGTGTTGACCTGCTCGCCCTTTCATATTTAATAAAATTCAACTTTTATGGGGTCGAATTTAAATGGAATTGCTTAAATACTATGCCATTGCTGTCATGATTGGGGCCAAATCCCATATGAGACAAAGCCGTGGCTGCGAAGCCGAAGCGTTAAATAAACAATAAAGCCCCGCACTTAATTAATTGCATTGTTTGAGACTCTCGAATGCCATTAAATAAATATGGATTTAGTTGAAAAATGTGTATAATTTTTAAGCCTGGCCAAAACAACCAATATGTTTGCCATTAAGTAGAGTGAGTGAGTTATGAGTGTGTATGTTTGTATACAGTGAGCAAAAAATTTAGGTCTTGAATATGGAAAGTTGAAAATTTGGTTGATAATAAAAATAGTATTTTGAATTCATACTCCGGGGAGTATGGTTTTTGAACTGATTGGTAATAACAAAATTTAGGGTTTAATAAATTAATTTTAATAGCATTAACATTTCAGAAAACGCGATCAGATGTATGCTACGAATATTTTCTAGTGCCTACGAACTATTACAAACGATTTAAGGTTGTGAAGAGTTGTAAACTATTTCACAAGTGAAATGGAAGGAGTTCGCGCATAGAGAGGACAATGATGGTGAAAAATCGCTGCTGAGTTTGGGGGAATTGATAATTTTAATTAAGCGCTAATATCTTAATTTATTATTATTATGTTGTCAGCTCCTGACGAGCTAAAGAGTATGTGTGTGCCCGGTGTCCTGTCTGTCCTGTCCTGTTTTTATGCGTGTGTGTGACAGGTGAAGAATGGGGGGGTCGGATGAGTGACGAGTGATATAAACCTGTCAAAAGAGTTGAGTTCATCAAAAGCCTTCCTACCTCCCGCAGCAAGAAGCTATTTAATTTTATGAATTATTGATGCATATTGTATGTGGATATTCTCACCCATAGCAGAGGCCAATTAGGCCTGCAGCTACCTTCTTTTTATTATATGTATATATTGCATTCGTGTGCGGCTGAGCACCCGATGATTTATAATTACATTCGCCTGACTGGATCGGTGTTTTTCGTATTCGATTCTGCGGCTGATTTATGCGGTCGCTCAACTCGGGATTAGTTTTATTTACACACCATTGGCCCGCGCGTCCACATATCCATATATCCACGTGTGTGCACACACACTTTATGCTGCAGTTCATTTTAATTAAACCACTGACAAGTCATACGCAAATTATTGGTTGCCATATAAGCACACACGCATATGTCAGCACACCTGGGCAAGCACACACAGAAACAAGCAACATCACACGTCTGACTTACCTGCAAAGAGACAAGAGAGAAGAATGCAAATTTTAATTAATTAACGAGCCAAGAGCCGAATTAAATCAAATTACTTAGGGCTAGTGTGTAAAAAATGTTACTTAATCAAGTCAGCAATTTATTTTAATTAGTTTTTAAATATATTTCCTCCAATTGAAACACATTTAATTGGGGTTTATGCGTTAACAGCACGGAATGAACAAATATCCTTTAATTAAGACTGCGATTTTTCTTTTGTTTAATCTCAAATTTATTAAATATTATTTGCCATTGAAGAGGCAATAAATTCGCTGAGAAATCAGTTCAGGAATTAGTTTTACCAAAGAAGTAATATAAATAATAAATATTTCTGCTTAAATATGAATTTTTCTTGCATACTTTTTTGTTAATCTTACTTTTATATATTTTATTTTAGGTTTTAAATATTCCTGAGGAATCCTAAAATATTTAGATATATGTAATTTAAACCAGGAAAATAATGTATACCCTCTTTTTTTCACTTCTTTAATTAGAGAGTAAAATAAAATATTCACCATTGCAAAGGCAATAAATTCGCAAAGAAATCAGTTCAGCAATTAATTTTTCCTAAAAATATCAATAAACCATTATTTAAAAGATCAAGTCTACACATTATTCTAATGCCTTAATAAATATTCCCAAACTAATTCCAATTAGAGTGTGTTTAATTGCAATTTAATAGCTTTTTTATGAGAAATTAACTTTCACATCCAATCAGGTGGCAAAGTTCTTTTGACTTTTATCTCCATAAGTCTCATATTTAATATTTGTCCCGCCACTTTCCCAGCTGCATTGCTCTCTGGATATACTCTGCATAGTAGGAAAAGGGAAATTGGGAAAAAGGAAAGGCCACGACAGACTTTGAAAGAAAATCGAATGAGCTCGAGACGTCGACGACGGCTTTTACCGCCAAATCAATGACACAATAAATATTTGTGCAGTCCTTAAACGTTGAGTGTTTAACAAGACCAAGGCCTTTTATATATATATATTTATAAACTTTTATATATGTATGGAGGGAGGTTAAGATAAATAGAACAACTTTCGCTAGACCAGGATATTTCAATCTCATTTCCTTTTTAAACTGTGAAGCTAGGAGTTTGAGCTCCTTTCTATTTAAATAGAAGAATGTTCTTTTTTAAGGCGTAAGGCATTTCATAACACAAAGTACCCTTAAGAATAGTCAGTTTACTTAAAACAAATATAGAATATATACTAAAATAATATATTACTTCAAAAGTGTTCATTCCATAGATTGAAATATATATGCAATCAATATGTCTATATTTTAAAGAAAGCTCAGGTGGCTTACGAAAACATCTTGCAGCTTATATTTAGGCCAGTTTTTTGTTCTCTTTTTGAATTAAAGTAGGCCATGGCAAGTGTCCATATGCGAATGTGTGCGACTGTAGAGCGCATGTTTATTGCACTTTAGGGAATACATGACCCGGCTCAACCCAATTCGGCTTCTTCGGCCGCTTAATGTGGCAGAAAAATGTGTAAATTTACGTTGAAGCGAGCTCTGAAGTTTTGCCGGCTGCCTGGGTTTTTTCAGGGTTTATTTTTTCGGTTATTTCTTTTGGGTCTACATCCTGGAAGTATCTGGCGTGTCCCCAAGTAAATTGAAAAATGTAGCCGAGGCAAAAGTGTGGCAAGTGAAATAAAAATGGCAATTGGGGTATGGGTGGAAACTGTCTTGTCGAGGACTCTAAATTACTTTGCTCTAGGAAAATCTAAAAGATGTAGCCGGAGGGATGCGAATAGAGCAATCATGGGGATATATTTTAATGACAGCGTAAAACGCATTGCATTGTTGCCAGTCGCGAGTCGCGCAATCAAACCACTCAGGATCAGAAATCATAACAAATAGCCAAATAAACGGCCAAGTAATAACTCAGCCTTGACTCATACACAGTCCCCAATGTAGTTTCTCATCTAGTTTTCTCAGTTTACATTACAAAATAAAACATTGCAAAGGTTTCTGACGTTAAAGAAAAAAAAGTTAAAGATTAATTCGATACTCTAATGTTTCAACAAACTCTAGTTTCGCTTCGCATTTCGAGCTCTTTTTGTTTTCAGCTTTACTTGTTTTTACTAGAACTTCCTATTTTTCAGCTTTGTTTAGTATTTCCGTTTATTTCCCGGAAAAACCAACTGCATTGGTTACCCATCTACGTCTACGGAAATCACAAATATCATATGCGAAAAATCTGAGAACGTTGTTTATGTGATTTATGCGCCAAGAAAAGGAGGGGAAAAAAAGGGAAAGGGTGAAAAGTTTCTGGGAGTTGCTACTGCTGCAACTTCGCAGTTAAAAGCGCTTCAACAATGTGGCAAATGAAATGCACACGAAATGGCGAAAAAATGGGAGGATTTTTCCTGGCAAATTTTCGGTGTATTATGGCGATGCACTGGGGGCGCATTACCATCGCGGTTTTTTTTTTTCAAAAATAAACACGCAATTGTGGCATTTGGAATTTCCGTAAGATACTTCATTCGTTTTTATTTCGAGCGAAGCCTGTTAAATTGAGTCCTGGGCAACAATTATATTTTAATTGCATAAATTTTTTCCCTTGTTCCTTGTCGCGTTGTGTAACGTTTCTGTCAATCAGCGGCAGGCAGACCAAAGTTTTTCAATTTTGCAGCAACAAATAGCTAACAATTGTTGTTTATACACACACAAGGAGAGAGGCCATCCCAGTCCCCTCGATTCAATCAATATGGAACACAATTGGTCCATTCACACGCCCATTTCCTTGCCGCCAGCCCTTGGTCAGAGAAGCGAGCTCTGTTCGGCCAACTTTAGCTAACAAAAAATTAATTTAAAAACTTATTTCAATACAAAATTTACCCAGAAAAAAAGAGAGATGGAGTGGCGAGGGAGCGCGTAACATTTTAATAAGATTAAAATGAAAATGTTGTAACAGTTTGGCACAGAAAATAGGAGAAGAAGAAGCCATCCGACCATCTCTTCCCTGTTCACTTGCCTGTTGTGTTTGATTTTCGATTATAAAATCGTTTTAGGGTCATGAAACTCAAAGGCAAAACGACATTCAATTCAATTTTCAATTTACAAAAACATCCGCTGATACAAATTTAATTTTTCATTTTGTATGTTTGCTATTTTTCTTTTTTTTTTACCTTTTTTTTCCCTGCATTTAGGCGAAAGGTTAATCAATTTATTTTTTTCACTTCATTTTTGTTTTGTCAATATAAATTCTGCGTTTGTTTTTCTTTTGCAGAAATAACAACATTTTTAATATGTCATTTTGTGGCTGATAACTTGATTTAATTACGATTGAATTGTTGGTTTGTGAAGAAATTTTTTTGTGTTTGAAACGGCGTCGCGACGCTGCAATATTAATTGTAGAAATTACTAACGGAGTAACTGCTATGCGTAAACAGCAAGATTATTATTTATTTTGTATTGTAGGCAATTAGGGGAATTTTTTATTAAAAACAAAATGTATTTTATAGGTAAGTTAAAATTGTTTTATTTCATTTAACATTTTGTTAAAGTTTTGTTTAATTATGTAATTTAAGAAGTTGTTTAAAATCGGTTCTCTTCCTTTTAATAAATAATAATAATAATAAAATTATAAATAATTATACATATACCAAATTTATAGCTCCATTATTTACACCACAATTAAATCCTTATAAAAGATAAAGATAAACAACTGAGCCCTGTTATCTTTTATTTGCCTGGTCTAAGGAATCAATAAAAATTCCCTGCACATGGCTATATGTATTTCTTTCAATTTCTAAGCCAGAGTAACTAATTCTCTGGCAAAAAAAAGAAAAGAAAAACTATAGTGCAACATTTGTTACACATCCAATGGAGCAGCTAGCTAGCGGCTCCTTGAGGGGCGGCGTCGCTTTAGGACTTTAGGGATGTAGCCGAATGCCACATGCCCCTAAAGTATTACGACACGAAAATGGCATTGCAGCGGCGGGAGCGTGACAACCAGAGGAAAAATGAAAATAAAAAGAAAAACCCGCCAGTAAACCAAACTAAAAATAACCGTAAAAGGAAAAAAATACAGAAGACGGAGAGTATCAGAGGGCACAACATAAAAGCTGAGCGTCTGGGTGGAACTCTAGTGCTAATGTTAGCTGGTTTCCCGCACCCAGTTTTTTCCCATTTTCCCCCAAGCATTTTTCTCCCAGCACTTGTGCACACTTTTGGCATAATACAACAAAATTGATTTGCCGCATGCATCATTATCAGCAATGTCGTCATCACGCTCACCCAGAACCAAGTATGCCAGTCTTTCACTGCACTCGAAAGTCCTGGGGATCCTTTCCCTCAGCAGCACACACACCCACATTCTCAGTCAATGCAATGGTGCTCATTCATTCAACGTTTTGCAACTCATAAGAAGCAGCAATTGAAGCATCATTAGCTGCAAGTTTTCCTCAATCCTTTGCCTTTCCGCTCTCACAGTCCCACGCTGCGTATGAGTAATGTATGCATGCCATTTACATTGATTTGTGGCGGAACGTCGACTGTACACCACCCGAAACACTATATATATCATATATACACACACATCTCCATCCAGCTTGTGGAAACTTTCTTCTAATGCTTCAGTCAAGTGGCTCAAAGTGGAGCATCGATGGGTTTTCAGCTTAACCAAAGCCATCAATTATGGTGAAATTTCACTGAGTTTTCGCTGAAATTTGTGCAGCGTTTTAGCTTAACTCGCAGCAATCTGAAAATATTTATTTCTTCTTACGCCCCCAGAACTTTAAAACATTGACTGAAACTGAAGTTTATGTTTGTGTCGATAATATCGGGATTTCCTTCTCGACTCCGTAGTGTGTTTTTGTACTTTTTCTTCGTATTTACGGAGGCGTTCCTCGGCAATGGCAAAAATAAATTCAATACGCATAGAGCGAGGTTGAGGGCAGGGCAGAAAAATAGAGCAGAGTCTGTAAAGTAAGCTGATGCAAAAACTGGCACAGGGGGAAAATCTTGAAAAATCGGATTTGTATTTATAATTTAATTTAATTTAATATGGAATATGTATTATTTAAATTAAAAAATTAGTTGATAAGAAGGATGCATGTGTAACAACAAAATAAGGTTTGATTGTCTTGGAAGATTGATTCTCCTTTAAATTTTTTTCTGAGCTTTACGGTTTCACTGCTACTGGAATCTTTCAAATTATTTTGATATAAAATACTAATATGATACTATCCCAGTTTTAGGTTATTACCTAAACTTACAGAACTCCATTATGAATATGAAAATTTTATTATATATATATATATATATATATATATATATATATATATATATATATATATATATATATATATATATTATATTATATTTTTTTCTCTTCCTGTATTCGTTACATATGACCATGTTTTGGTTCTGGATCTTAGCATACATATGGGTTAGCTTAGCTGCTGATGCTGCTGCTGTTGCTGCTTCAGCTCTGTTTTTTCTCCTACGCCGTTGTTCCATGACGTTATCACGTTCGCTAATGCGACAAAAGCGCAACGACGAGCAAAATGTTTTGAAAATTTACTTAGCTTCGGCTTCCTACCGCGTCGCCTCAACTCCTCCTATTTTCCTGTGGTTTCGGCAGGCAAGTCTTATGCCGTTGCCTTTGTGCCCCAGCTCAAGGCGCTCTTTTTCAGTTTCTCCCAGATTTCTCCTTATTTTCTCCATGTGTGTGTGTATTTTTACTCCTTGCTTTATTTGCATTCCCTGGGCCACATCCGTCCGTCGTTTCCTGGACGCTTCTTTAAGCGCAAAATACTTTTCCGCTGCTTGAGTGGCAGAAACATGAAAATAATATTTTTGGGGCGCGTGCTTTCTGGCCATGCGGCACACGCGGCGTATACGTAACACCGCGCCCAGGTTAAATGCTCCGATATATGTATTTGCAAGTACGTACGTTGATGTAAGTACAGTGAAGGTCATAAAAATAACACTCAGCGAGAAGTGCAGATGCCTTTGCTCCCAAGACCTTTAAAAACTTTTACCTCTTCGGTGCTGTATTTTGTTTCGGCAAACCCTAAGCCACTTCTAATGAAGTTTCATGGGAGGTTTTTAAGGAAGAACTGTTGATTCTTTGTGTTTGGTCATTTAAATTAAGGAAATTCATATTTAAATGATCTTTTTATGGTTTTTTCAGGGTAGTTTAGGCGGGGTTTTAAACATAAAGATCTAACTTATTATACTTTAATGAACTTTGAAAATTCTTTTCATATTATTATACACATTTTTATATTTATTGACAGCCATGTTACTAAAATTCGAAAGGTTCGTAATATGAGGAAAAGCATTTTCTATGGTTTTATAATCAATCGAATCAAAACTCTGGAGAATTATGCATTTATTAAGAATTTACTTTTTTAAAAATAAGTTTTACATACTTTTATATCCTCTTTTTTTTTGTTTTTTAATTTGTAACCCGTCTAACTGTCTGAACTAATTTTTATTTGCTTGTTTTTTGACTCTGGGTGTTTGGCAAAAGCCCCGAAAAATCCCACAGAACCGCAAATGTACAATGCAGGAAGGGCGCGTCCTGTTCGCTCCTCTGTTCTGGTCTGGTTGGGTTTCGTTTCGTTTGGCCTGGTCTCTTGTTTGGTTTGGTTTTCGAGGTTCGATGTTCGGCTCAGGTGTGTGGTGTGTGCGGTTGCCGCAGGGCAGGGTACTAGGGGGGCGTGGTAACGCAGCGTGATGTGTTTATACATTTCGTGATATGACAGAAATTTAATAAAATTTATCTGTTTTACGCGACGCAAGGTGGTAACCGCATAAGCGCAGTCACAAAAAAGCGAAACAGAAAAAAAACAACTACAAAGTTTCCGCATAATATTGGCGGCCGGAAACATCGACCCGCCGCCGTTGCTGTCACAATTTTGGTAGATGAAATATGTGCGAAGGTCGTTTGATGTTTCCAGGCTCCCAAAATGTTTTTTCCCTTTTTGCAGTTGCTCTCTTTGAAAGAGTTGACAGCGATTTTTGGGTATTTATTTTTTAGGGGAGTGATACAAGGAGGTACCGACAATTCGGGAGAAATGGCAAGAAATGCAAGGAGAGAATTGTCTTACTTTAAGCACACAACAACTTCGGTGCTCAAAATAGTATTTTATATGTCCTAGAACTGCCTCTTAATTTTCCTTAAAGGATTTTTGCAATTTTTGACAGCTTGAGCTAGGATTTATTTTTCCCGTTGAAGAACTCGGAAGACCACTGCCTCCTGAAAAAGCCACTCCCAAAAAAAAGTATGAAAATCTGTGACCCTGACGCGATGACAGCTGCCGGAAGAAGCCGCTTGCGGAGCGACCGCATGCCATAAATGCTTAAATCAAATTAACGCAGGAACTGCAAGGAAACCGAAGAGGGAAACAGGACCAAGACAAAGCGAAGACGCAGAGGGAGGAGGAAAAGCAGCTCAACCCGTTGGCAGAGAGCTTGAGTTATGCAAAACGCTGGGCGTGGCCGGCTTACAATGGACTGCAAATCAGGATAACTGCCCCGGGGAAGTACATGGAACGGGAATAGGTGCGTACAATGGCCGTTCCAGGTTCCCACTGTCACTCGGCCGGGGCTTATGGCAGAAAGCTCTGATTAATTGGCGCTATTTATAATTAAATTGCGTCCTAAGCTGTAATCACTGTTCTCTTAGTCTATCTCGGTTGCTAAGCCCGTTTTCTCTGGGCCTTACTCAAAGGATGGCGCTTAGCTACATCAAAAGCGGCAATATAATTTAGCCCACAAACGAACATTCTGCTGATTCAATTAATGCCTCGTTTTAAAGCCTTGGACCAGGGCCTTGGACCAGATGCGAAATTTTCCTGACAAGGATATTTGCCAAACAGGATATCCAGACATTGCAACCGACTAAACAAATGTATGAAACTCCTCCAGCAGACAGAACGGTGGAGCTCGCATTTGTAAAATGTATTTTATTTTCTAAATTCATGTGTTGTACTTTAAAACTCAAATAGTGTAAACATTTGTGAAGCAAAGATACACTTGGAAGAGAGTAAAGTTTTCCCTCAGCCATTTTCCAAATTAAAAGTGGGGAAACTTGAATGTATTTTACAGGAAGTATTTTGATAGAGAATGGGAAATATCTGTTCATGCTAAATCGTGTGATTTTTATTTATTAAGACTTGAAAACTTTACTTAATTATTTGGGAGAACAATGCTTATTTGCTTAATGACTGAAAATATATTCACAAGGATGGTACATATATTTACATTTTTTTTTTAACTTAAGGGATGTCTATATTAATAAAATTTTGTTTTTTATCAAGTATATTTTATGCATCAAACACACAAATTTTTTAGAGAGCTTAAAGGTTTTTAATACGTAAAAATAATACTAAAATAAGGCCCTATTGTTTTTTGGAAAGCTAATATAAAATGTTTAGGAATATTGCGCTATTAATTCCTAAGACCTGGCTGACTTGAAACATAAGCAGTGTCTTATTTGTAAAACTAAGTTCAACTTTTTAAAAATCTATAAAAATACCATAATCTTCGTTTTGATATAAGAAATATGTTACAAAATATTTCCTTAAAAATAAACCCTAGCTTCTCTTTAGTCTCAACACCCACTGTGTGCTCCCTTCTGGGCCTTGGACATTTCCGCTGTCCCTTGCTGTATCCTGAAATCGGGACTCTTGTACTTGTAATGCCAGAAACAACAACGACAACAACAAAGAGAAGGATAAGGAAGGCGCATTTCAAATGCAAATGTGTTTGTGGTGTAAATGCAATTTTACAAAATTTTATATAAGCCATGGCTAGGCAGCTTCGCCGCTCAGCCGGTCCCCCTCCGTGCACAATGTGCATAAAATTTTCAGGATTTACATTTTAAAAACGCACAAAAAGCTGTACGAGTCAGGGGGTGCGGGAGTGGGGAAAATTCTAAGGGGAAAGCGGGTAAGAAAATGCTGCATATGTGTCTGGGCTTGGCTGTTAGTTTGCAAATGCGGTTTTAACGCTTCTGCGATGGCGACTGCGCGAAGACATTTTGGCCGGGCCAAGCCAAGCCCCGACTGCAATTTCGCTAAGTGCGTGAGGAGTGGGCGCCCTGCTTTGCTGCTCCACCCGCCCCTCTAGTTTTCCACTGTGCAAATGAAAATGCACACTACGTGAGTGTATGAGTCTGAGTTTTGTGGCAATCAGTGCCAGACACACATGGGCTTTAGGCCTGGTCCAGAAATGTTTTGCCTACTTGGGGTCTAAGCTTCACTAGGCACTCGCCGGTCGGCAGTCGGCTCTTGGCAGCTGGCATATGGCACAAGGCCGCATAAATCTACGTCTCCTTTATTACGAGCTTTCGGGCATTTAAATAAATTTCAAAGCTTTCGCCCAAAACTGATTTACGAAAGGAGGTGGCAGGCAGCAGGGAACGGAGGCAGACAGCCTCCGTTTAGCGTTAAATGTGCATAGTTTTGTCTGCGGCAGCAAACTAACCACGTGAAAGTCGCCCTTGGAAACTAATGCAGAGCAGGGACGACTAACACTGACCAAAAATGAGAGTGGAATGTAAATAAAAGCAGAAATTTTGGTATTTATGAATTTAATTATAAAATAGAGTTTTGATGAGTGAAATTCCTGTGAAAAGTACATAGACATAATAGTTTGATTATATCGACTTTTAAACATGAAAATAAGAATGTAAATAAAAGCGGAAATTAGGGTGTTTATGAATTATATTATAAAATAGAGTTTTGATGAGTGAAATTCCTGCGAAAATTACATAAAGACATAATAGGTTGGTTATATCGATTTTGAAATATTAAGATACTTCTCCCCTATTCAAACCCTTTCATAAATGTTTAAATTATAAATTTATTGATGCAATCAAAAGCAAGATTCGCCCTAATAATATCTCCCAGTGTACCAGTTCCAAGCGGGCCTGCAACATGACAGGCTGAAGTTGAGTGGTCCACACCCGCACACTCAGTCTCAGTTACAGGATGCAGCTGCTGGACCTCGGACAGATACAGCTACATGTCGGGATACAAATACAGATATACGGATACAAAGACCGCAGCCAGCTGGGCAGGCTAACTGAGTTAGAGCTGCCAAAAGTTCCGGGGGGAATCCGGGTGACTGAGCGGGGAGAGCCCCAGAAATGAGTCGAGTCTCGAGCTGAGGGCAAACAAGAAATGTAAAGAATGCCACTGACAATGTACAAAGTGCAAAACTAATTTTACAGAGTGAACAGAAGCACGATAGCAACAGCCGTCGTGACTGCAACATGTAATGTCTGTGTGTGTGTGACACAGGAATTCAAATCCATCATACGCCCTCTGGCACAACGCCTCCTTTCTTCATTAACCCATCGAAACCTGTGGCCAGAAGACACTTAATCATAAAAGCAACTTCAATTATAGCCTAAAACTCCGATACAATTTGTGCATCTCAAAAATGCAGCTTGAAAGGCATTACAATCGGCAGGAGGAAGTCCTTCAGTCCCTTCTCCATTTGTCAGGATATTTCCGAAAATGTGCTGTAAGCCGATTTCCCGGCAAATTGTCATGCAATCTTGGCCCTTGGGTTGATTACTTTGTTTGCCTTGCATTTTACGATTGTTTTTTGGGGGGATTTTGGATTTCGGTCTTGTCCCGTCACTTAATTGCTTAGATTTGTTTAATTTAATCCGATTATGCACGACCACAATTTGTTAAAAGCCTTCTCTTTATTGTGAGTGTTTTCCTGGCCAGGTGTCAGGCCTATCATCAATTAATCGATACAGCGTTTGGATGGATTTTTCCAAATAGAGACCGAGTATTCACTTGCAATAATATTTTATTGTTATCAGAAGGTAGACAGTTTATTATCTGTTTTTATTATTTATTAATTTAGAGAGGAAACACTTAGAAATATATAAATTAAAATTGTTCATAGCTTTGTTTTTATATTATATTTCAATTTAGTTTAACACACAATATTATTTACTGGGATGGATTTGAAAATATATTAAAAACAGGAGTATAATTAATAGTTTAGTTTAGGACACTGAAAAAGACATTTCACCTTTGTTTCTTGGAAAATGTATTATTAGTAAGAATTATTTTTAGTCAACATTTTAAATGTATTTTAGATACAATTTTTATTTAAATTATTTTATAGCCAAAACGTTCTGAACCTTAACCTTATCGAACACCCTGTCAATGGCCAAAATGGCATGGAGAAAAAGTGGCAGGGAAAAAGTTTGGAAAAATGTAATCAAGCACGTAACTTGCACAAATTTTCTGCACTTTTGCCGAAGCCAAAAGCGGCAAAAGTCCCCAGGCCAGTCGGCCCCACACATTTACACACACTGAGTACCATGCGGACGGTGACAGACACGCACGCCTGAGTGTGGCACACCCTCAAAACATAGATACTCCCACACAGAGATACTGGAGGTGCCATCAAAAAGATTGCCGGCTGCCTGTTTGCTTTTGTTGTTGTTTTACAATCCTTTTGACTACGAACTTTAGTCGAGAAAAAAATACAGATGAAAATCGAACAGGAAAAAAAATTGTTCCCCTCCATTGGATCAAAATACAAAAAGTCAAAAGAAAAGTTAAAGACTTTAAAATCCGCCTCGGGCCAAAGTGATTGAGCGTGTGTCGCTGTGAGAGCGGAGAATTTGTCAAAAAACTTGCCAGGGAATTTTCCAGGGGGGAGGATGACTCTCGGAGAAAATGCTGGGGACGACAGGTGAATGCACTGGAAGAAAGCTGCTTATTTTTCTAAATATATACGTTTGATGTTTGGAAATGAAAATTAAGACGGATTTTAAGCTAAAAACCTTAAAGAGGTTATGGGAAAAAATATTTATTAAATCCCTAAGTCAGCAGCAGCTTACGTCTGATAAACTTTTGTTGAGTTTTTTTCAAAAACTCGTCTAAATTATTATTTTTTTATTCTCATCTCGCAGTAAAAATAATTCAATTTACCTAAGAAGTCTTTCCAATTTCTCCCCGTGCTAAATATAGTAGTATCAGTGACTGCGGGTGGTCTTCCTTAATAGACTCATTGCTTGCATAGTCTCATGTCCCGCACAAGGCGCACGAAAAATCAAATGAAATTGATCCCCAGACAGGGCGGGATGAAGAGGAGAAGCAGGTGGCAGATAAGGAAATCAAAGGCGGAGGGCATACTTTTGCCAAAAAAAAAGAAAAGGAAATCGCAGACATGATATGAAATTATTTGTCAACGCCGAATGCCATTTTCAACAACTTTCCGAACATTTCATTTCGTTTTCATTCTGGCAGCCCGCTTCGAGTGCACCCAAAAAGTAGGGAGAAAATGGAAAACGAGGCGGGAGAGTCAAGTCGATATAAACCATCGTCGTAGTCGTTTTTTTGCATTACAGCTCCGCCTGCCATCGGCCAGACATGCAATGACAGCCATCGCAGAAAAGCGCTGGAACTTTCTGATTGCTTGCAAGTTTTATTAGCCGTATTTTCCCGAAAGAGAAAAGCAATGGATATTCCAGCTCCCTCCATTTTTTTCTTCAGTGATATGTGTGCATATTATGAGATGTAGAGCAGGATAAGCAACTCGCACACAAAGGTGAAATGGGACTTCCCAAATGGAATCTAATTCCCCATATGAGGTTTGAGGCCTTAACCCACATTATCACACACGTGGATCGAAGAATGAATCCTTCTTGGGAATCTACTTCAATCGGGAAGCAAATAACTTAGTTTGCAGAGATGTTTAAAAATATTTCAGAGCTTTATTTATTTACGAAAACATTCTTATGAAATTAATAAAGTAACTAAAAGTGATTAAACTTTATTTCAAGCCATAATTGCTATTTAATTAAATATCCTTGTTTTATTTCTCGAACTGCCAATAATTTTCAAATGTACTTTGCCAAGTTCCTTTAAAATTTAACAAGTTCCCCAAAGTCCGAAAGTGGAATCAATGAATTTGTAAAATTCCCCCTTCATATGACTTCCTCTTTCAAGTGACTCAGTTTGTTTTCCTTTTTTTCGGAAAATCTTTAGAATCTGATCTGCAGGCTGCTCATTAATTTCTTCTATTTAGGAAAAAGTTTTTGCTGTTGCTTGAAAGTTTTTTAAGTGGTTTGCGGTTTATCATTTTTTGTTTTTGCTGGGAATGAAAATGCAGCTGGTCTCAGTACGCTTTTCCTTGCCACCGACCCTTTCCCTCGCTCTCGCTCCGCCGCAAAGAAAACTGTGCGCAAACAGGAAATAACGGTAACGCTGCTTCATTTCCGCTTTTATTAAAACATACTTTTCACGTTGTACCTTATCCGCCAGAGTCGTCGTTTCGTCCTTCTTGAATTTCCCTCCCATTTTCCTTGCCTTACCTAGGCTTTCCCTGTCATCTCTCCACCTCTATTCTTTGGTACTTTCAGGCTAAGTCTTAGCGCTGTTTGCTGCGGGCTTCACGTTACCCCTTCGTTATTCAAATGAAGAGGGTTTAATTATAAAGGGTTGGATCTGTAGATTTGTAAGAAGCTGAGTATTTAATTTTTTTTTAATATTAAGATCTGAAAATGTACAAAACAAAACCCACTACCGAACAAAACTTTTAATTGAACAATTAAGCCTTCCTACCTGAAAGATTATCAAATAATGTATTATTTAAGCAGCAGAACTTAAACTGCATTTTATTCTTTTATTTTAATGATTTTATCCCATCCCTTGTTACCCTACAAATCCCTTCAAAGACCCATGCAATCTACAATTAATTCCTATCGCAATTAGATCTCCACCAAGGGCGACCTGGAAGTGTGTTAAGTATTCATTCTGGCCGAAGGAAAGTTTAGTTCCCTGGTGTTTTATCTCTTGGCGTTGTTGTCGCTCTTTGCCGATGTTGTTGCAGTTGCATTTTCCTCCCGTTTCCCCGCACCACTAGGTTGCAGATTGTCACTTCCGTTAGCCGCCCGCAGTTTTCCGCGAAAGGAAACTACTTGTGCCCTGAGTTTTGGATCCTAGTACTATCTGGTATTTATATATACATTTTTTTTTCATAGCTGCGGCGGATGCGCTGAACCATCTTTTTAGAGGTGTAGGCAGTAGGTGGGTGGTGTTTTCCCGGGGGAGAATAGTGAGTTTTACCAGAAAGAAACTGCAGCTAGTTGAAAGTAGCCAAAGGTAATTAATTTTGTAGCTGCAAACTTGGTCGCCCAGCTTTTGACAGTCCCGCGCGCTTTCTCTCCGCAAATGGATTTTCCATCTTGCCTCGGCATTTTCCTCTTGCATTTTCCATTTACTTTAGACTGGAGGAGTGGCAGCATCTCCTCAAAAGCAAGTGCGATTTGCCATATTTTTTTGGTTCTCCTTTTCCACCAGGTTGAAATTCTGTCTTTCCCCCCTCTCTTCCTCTCTCTGTGCGTGTGTCTATTAATTTTCTTGGCTTGCAGCGGCTGTGGAGAAAGGCAACGCGACCGCATCCCCTTTTTTTCGGGTGGGCGTTTGACAAACGGGCGGTGATAAATTGCCAGCGGAGATTTAAGGATAATAATAACTTTAGGGAAGTGCATAGTTCGAAAAATGTATCAAAAATTTATTATTTAAACAAATTTTTCTTCCAGAAAGAGTACAAAAATTATGGAAAAATTGTATAAACGAAAATAAAAGGTTTTAAAAAGTGTATAAAGATTTATTTTAGCAAAAATGCTTACGTAAAATTTAAAAAAATTCGAAATATTCACTTAAATCGATAAATAAATTTTGAATTGAATTTCCTATAAAAAATATATGGATTCATTTTTGTGAAATTGTAAAATTGAATTGCAAAATTTACAAATTTTCAGTGTCTGAAAATTGCGTTTCATCTGCTGCCGTTGGCAACGCGTCTAATGGAGCGTTTGTTTTGGCTGCGTTGATTTTGCATTTTGCTCGATTGAGAGGGCGGCGAGTCAAAGCCATTTAAACCACTGCAGGTTGTTTGAATTATAAATTTGATTTTAAAGAGCAGCCGGCGCAGGCCCTCGAGTAACAGACAGTTTAAATTGCACCACCGACTGGAGCTCCCGTTTCAGCCGGTGTCTTAACCAGCTCAGTTCATCCGATTTAAACGTTAACTTCCTTTTAAGCCGGGCAGGTTCGTGGTGCAAAGGCCAAGCCAGGCCAGGACACTCGGGGACGCGTTAAAGTCAAAAGTTGTACGGACTATCAAGTGTTGCCCCATGTACGTAGAATGTACAGCGTTCGACGTACACGAAATGAAAACGAAACGAAGTTATCAGGGAAAGACCAGGCACAAAGCCATTACGATTGTCCAACTGTCTCCTCTGGCTCCTTGAAGCGACAAGTGTTTCGGGAAGGTGGGGGGCGCTGGACAGAGAAACGCCCCTTAAGCTGTCTGCACTGTAGTACAAAAATAAAAGAAACACAAACTAAATATAAAGGAAAGTGTATTTACAAAGGAATACCCATTACAGCTTGCATGGATTAAATGATTAAATAATAATGATTAAAAGGAAATGTGGTCTAGGTTTTTCGTATAAAATAAACTAATTAAAATCGGAAAGGAATAAGTTAAGGATCTTTACTGTAGGTGAAGTAATAATATAACAATTATTTTTAATATTGAGTTTGTAATAATTAACTTCCATTTCCACTTTCAACTGCAAAATTATATTTGTTTTTGACCTTTACTCCTTCTAATCATTATTTACACTTAACTTATGGTATCTGAAATACTTCCCCTTAACAAAAATATTCTTATGAACAATATACCCTTCCTTTAAGTACCAAGAAAGTAGGAACCTTGGCATCAAGTCTCCCCTCTTAAAGCCAGAGCCAAAGGAAATCCTAGTGCGTGCCGAGGCAAACGAGCAAAAAAACAAGACTATTTGGGGGATATCCTTGTTGTAAGCCCAGTCCGGGCCCAATGTCAAAAGTTAAAACGCAATAACAAAGGCAGACAGCCCGAAAGAAAGTGGAAAATATCTAATCAAAGACGGCGGCCAAAGTCGAAAAAAAAAGTGTAAAGAGCTCTCGGTGAAGCCTTAAAATTGTTTTGCAATCGCCGGGTGAGTTGCCTTCTAAGGACATTATCTGGTTGTGCCTTCTGTGTTTGCCTCCTGCTTGGATTTCCTTGCTTGAATTTCCTTGGATTTCATGACCCCGTCGCCGTTGCTGCTAAGCTGCACTGCAAGGCTTCATAATTTTCACCGCATGTGGTTCGTGTGTTGCAGGCGGTGGCCACAGCACGAGTTTCTTTGGTTACGGTCTCTTGAGTTTGAAAATTTAATTTAGCAAACACTGTTAAAATTTAGAAATCATAAGGTTGGTCATTTGTAGTATTTGACGTGGGGAAACTCAGTGAATATCAATTATTTGTAAAGTTTTTGAATATTTCTTAGTGATTAATTAATCAATTAATGTTCTTTAAGTGGTAATTACCTTCTTTCATGTCTTGATAAAGGCCATATTTATTCAAATGTGTCAAGAAAATCAATTAAAAATAACAATATCCCTCAAATGTTTTATTTTTGAAAATAAGATTTTAGTGCATTTCTTGTACTGTACTGTACTTGTAATGCTTACGATATTTTAAATAACTGACATATTTTTCTGAGTGCCGGAATTTTCCGACTTGGTTTTGCCCGCTATTTGAGGCTGTTTTGCGGCAAATATTTGAGGGTAATTAATCAACTGCCACGCGCATCGGCTCTGTCTTCTTGCTTATTCTTCCGCCTCCCACACGGAATTGGCAGGATTCTATTAAGAGCAGCTGTGTCCTGGTACTGGTCCTGGTACCGGTCTTGGCCTTGGCCAAAAGTTTCTGCTTAAGCCGTTGCAAATCCCCGGGAAAGCTTTGCCCGTCTGCACCTGCCAGGTTACCTTGGCACAAACAAAAATGTTGCGGAAGAAACGTGGAAAATTCTGAAATTACAGAGTTATGCCAGCTGTTGCAAAAATCCAGAGTTATATAGATTTTTTTACCCACCGCTCACTCAAAGAAGCTTAGCCGCAAAGGGAAAATAATAATAATAATAATACGAGAGACAAATCCATACGAGAGAGTTCCCCGCCTGCCTCCTGGCTCTGGCTCCTGCATATATTTCTCGTTTTTATCGAATCTGATTTTATTCGGTTTCCGGCTGAAGCTCGAGCTGAAGCTGGTGCTGAAGATGCTGAAGGATTTTCACCAGAATTTTATGCTAATTATACCGCTAAGCTTTTTGGCAACTTTGAGAAGAGTTTTCGTGTCTTAGCGTTAGCGCTGGGAAAAACTTCGCGAGCGAAGCTGGGAAATATTTGCCCAAGACATCTCGGCGTGCTTATGCAAACAGATTTGCGCTGACTGCAGGAAATTAAATCCCATACCCATCCTCTTCCGACCATCTTTTTCACCGATTCCGCACACGTTGGAGTTCTTTATCCTTTCTGCCCGATTTTATATTTTATTTATGGCCAACTGCTTATAATTTACGTTCCGCCGACATCAGCCGGCCGGCGTCTATGGCATCAACACTTCCGCCAGCGGCGGCGGCAACGGCGTCGTCTAGCGATACCCCGATTGTAACGATGCCAGCGGAAATCCACGTGGCGAAATCGTCCAGGATTCAGAAGGAATCGTCGGGGTATAGCCGTAACAATGGTGAAAAAGGATACGAAAAGCAATTCCTGAATTGCGACCATGGGATACTCGGTCTTTGGCAGTCTTTGTGGGGGTTAAGTAATAGGAAGTTCATAATATAATTTTAGTAATGTGTGTATCGTAAGAAAAACCTTAAAGAATATGGAGGAGGTATTTTTGTAAAGTGTGCTCTTTTTAAAAAAATATTTATTGTATTTTAATAAGTTTAAAATCTAATAATAGTAAGAAACCTGTTAGAAAAAGGCTTTACAAAAGGAAGACATTCTAAACGTTAAAACTTAAAACTTAAAAAATCTTTTAGAGTTTTAATTTTCTATCAAACCTAAATATCTCAAAATTCCTTCTGATTTCCTGTGACATAAGTATTAATTTCTCAAGGAAACAATATACCCAATTTCCTAACCCAAGTAACGGTGTAAGAAAAGAAGAAAACCTCGAAATAGAAAGGACATGCCTGGGCAGTTTTTGTTGCTGACTGAGCAGCATATGGCAAAAGTTTAAGTAAGCAATATTTATTTTGTATTTCTATTTGTTTGTGCGAGAAAGAGAGTATTCTTCTTCCGATTCTATACAGACTGCGGTCTGCAGCGGAAAGGCTGCTGGGAAATGCCAAAGCAGAGCAAGAAAAAACAGAGAGGAAAGGGTGGAAAATATGAAAAATTGCAACATATTTTCCTTAGCCTCTGGTCGGAGTTAAACTTTTATTTGTTTGCTTCATTGCATGGGCAAGGCATTTTGTGCTTGAGCGAATCTCAATGTTGCTTTTTCCCACACAGAGCTGGGGAAAAGTGGAAAAAGTGAACGGAAAAACTAAAACTGCACACAAAGGCGAATTTTGTTTTTGACGCTGCTGCATCTGCATCTTGTATCGGATCGCGTGTGTATATATTATATGCATTTCAGACTTGGTCACTTGTCTGGCATGTCAATAAGCCGTAATATTTGGAATTTCTCGGTTTCAAAGATACTGGTGCATATGCGAGAAATACTTTGGCCTGGCCAAAAACTTATTGACTTGCGGCCATCGTCTGAATGCCAGACAGCCACAATTCTCAGGGGCAAGCACTCTGTGGCATGCATCATTGATAATGTATCTGGCGGGCGGCGGCGAAATCCCAGGCATCTGCATCTGATTCTGGAAACTGCTCTGGCACTTGCACTTATTCTGGGCGAACACTCACCTCCTTCGTCGGTCATCACCAAAATGGTGGTCTCCGGTCCCAGTCCCTCCGGATTGAACACCTGCACGGTCACCTTGTACTGCGTGTATGTCTGCAGATTCTGTATTTCATGACTCTGAAAGCGAGAAGGAGATTTTTCAGTTCAGTTCAGGGGGTGAATCATTTAAAAATGCCGGTTTAAAATGCGAACACTAAATGCGCACGGAATGAAATAGTATAAGGAGTTTTTTAAAATATTTCAAAACATTTTCTTGATTAAAAACTTAACGGTGTAAAAAGTTCTCTACAAATGTAGCTAAAGATAAAATTCATAGCGGTGTTGGGGACTCATTTTTATTAAATTATTAAAAAAAATATATTTCTAAAGTAGAAAGAACTCAAAATAATAATAATTCATGAATTTGTTCTTCATTAAATCATAGTTTAATAATATTTCAAAAAATGTCACTCTAAAAAAACCCCTTCAAATACTATATATTTTTGTATTCTTCAATTTTTTCCAATATTCCTTATTTATTTATTTTCCCACTACGTGCACTGTGCACTCCACACCAAAGACTTTTCATTTGTTGGCCGTTGAAGGCGCATAACAAAATAAAGTGGAGCACTTCCAGCAAGTGGTTCTCTGCTGCATCAGCCTCTGGAATCACTACCCCCGTTCACTACCCAAGCAACCCCCTTTACTCTCACTAACCCCCCAAACCACCTCCTCGTTCAGCATTGTGCATGCTTGGAGCGGAAATTGCGCGTTGCATACTTTTGTGCGTTGCCGTTGGCAAATATGAAAATTGCAGCACTTAAAATTGATTTGCAGTTGCTGCTGCGTTGATGTTGGTCGGTGCAAAAGGAAATTGAGTTGCTTGGGCAACGAGCAAGGAGTCTTTGCCTTAATTGCAGCCGAACACACACACACATACATATGTACAATATGCACGGTGGAAAAAGTTAATAAAGAAAGAAATGGGGAATAAAAACGTATAATATAAATGGGAAAGTATTTTTTTGAACTGAGAAAAATGTACAACTTAAATAACATGTAATGTTTGTATGCGATATATATAGGAAATTAAATAACAATAGGAAATAAATAGGAAATTAAATAAGAATAGGAAATAAATAGGAAATTAAATAACAGATGTATTGATGAAGAAAATAATTTTGGCAAAGAAAAGAATTCTGTAAAGGAAAAATCGAAAGTAAAAATTCTCAAAAATATTTTTCTTAACTCAAAAAAGCATGAAGAATAACTTTCGACCATACTTTTCCCTCAGTTTACCCATTGGACTTGCCACAAGTGAGTCCGTTTCGCTGCCTTTGTCCGTGAATATCCGCGAGCAGAGCGCCGACTGATTAAAGTTTAACCAAAGGTCAAAAGCAGTGCGAAGCCATAAAACAAGCCGCAGACTTAGAGTGCTACGCTAACTAACACACCGCTTACACACACTGCTTTCCAAATGGTCAGCTGCCTGAGGCGAGCGCAAATTATGTAGCACACATTAGAGCGCTAGGTTTCTTTAGCTGAATTTGTGTACAAGCATCCTGTATCTCCCTCTATGTGTATGTGTTCGTCTGCGGTTAAACCGCAAAACCAACGGGTTTTCGACTGTGCGAATTCTAGGCTTCTGCTTAGCACCGGATTGACTGCCATGCCAACAGCTTAAGTGGCTACTTTCTGGGCTTTTCAGACGGCGCCAGCCACTATCGCTGTCTTTATGCCCCCTCGGAAAAGCGTGACATCGTCCTAGGCCTTTTACAGCTGTAGTTGAGAGAATAGCTCTATAAATTGTGAAATCTAGGGAAATAGTTTAAGCCTCTTTGCAGACCCATAAATTAGGTTTAAATATTTTTCACAATCATATTTAGAAGTTTCTTTAGAAGAAACTATGAAAAAATGATAAAGAAAATTACAACTACGCAACTATTTGATTAAATTATTATTTGGAAAATCTATGACATATTGTCCTAGCTCCAACTGTCGTCATAACTACGTATATAAGCGCTGGTCGCTGGGATTTAGTGCTTCTATGTATGGTCGGGTGGTCATATATGTAATTCCATTTTATTTAGTCGCCAGTAAATGAGGCCGAAAATTTACAACTGCTTTTATTTTTATGGTCAGCAGAAAGCAGGAACTGCCCAAGGGCCGTGCTCCTCGCGCTTTGTGCCCCTCGTAATTGATATAATGTAATTGATAAAGTTGCCACAACTTGCCGCTATATTGCATAACTTTTGAAAGTGTGAAGCGGCAAGATAAGCATGTAAATATTCTCTTTCGTCCCTGCGTTAATTACTGCCTAGCGGTTTTGATGGCTCAACGGTGCTGCGAGCAGAGGCATAAAGGGGCAGAAAAAGGGATTTTTTTGATGCACAGACAGAAGCAAATTTCATCTGTCAAACAAATCCCGAATGGTTCCTGGAAAAAGTCCACGCTTTTCTACAACATTTTTCCCCACTGAACCTTCTATTTTATTTTCGCTGGTCGTCTTGTTCATCAACAATATCAGTGTCGGGGGTATTTTTTTGTCCACTTTTTTTGTGCAGAGCAACTTCCTTTGAGGTATCGTGTGACTCGACTTTCCGGTTTTATCTGCGTAAAAGTTGCGAAATTTATGCTTTACGGCGCAGAAATTTTAATTAGAAAATTGGCAAATTTAGCCCTGCAGGCGAAGCTGGCGAAAAACTGGAATTTCCTACCGCACACGTGACAGCTCAATGTGAGCTGCCCCTGGCCAAAACGGGGAGGCACTAGGGACGGTGCTAAAATGGGGCGTGGCAGGTCGACAGAAGCCGCAGGCTCCTGAATGCTGATGCTGCGATATGGGAATAACAGAAAGCCATGTCCTGGAGTCCACCAAAATGACTTGAGCAGGGCAAAAAAAAGCTTGTGCATGCAGAGAAAATTTCGTGGATGAGATTTGATTGAAATGGGAAGTAATTGTGTGTTATTTTGACATAAGCTTTAACTATTATTATAAAGGAAGTAAGCGGAAGTTTGTCTCTTAAGTCGGAAGTCACAGTCTCGAAGGAATCTTTCAAGAGATGTCCATTTTGTTTCAAATGTTTTGGAATAATAATTTTAGGATATTCCCAACCAAGTTTTTTTTTACGTTTACTTATTCAATTGACAATATCCATTTTGTAAATAATTTTTTCCTTGTGCACTTTACTTTCACGGACAAAAAATAAGCATAACTAAAGTCGCACGTTTCTGCCTGCAAGGATAATATTTCAGCATGCCAGCGAAATGCAAAGGAGCAGCCAGATAGAGCTGGTCCTGCGATAGAGACAGAGACGGCGAGCTGCGTCTAGATATGGACAAAATATGCACTCGAGCACAAAAGCGTGCCGCGCTTGTGGCAATCAGTCGTTGTATTCTCCCGTTACATTTCCATTTCCCTCGATTTTTCCTCGCCACCAAAAATTTTCTATTTTTCCAGGCAGAGTGGGTGAGTTTTTTGGTTTTATTTTTTCTTCGAGTGTCGTACGTGAGCATTATCGCTAATAATTTTTGCATATTTCTTGGCAGCAAATGCTTTCGGCACACTGCTGGAGAAATGCATACCCTCTGGCTTCTATGTATATTTGGCTTATATGGCTATAAGGAAATAGCTAGCAAGGGAAAAAAAGGTTTTAGGGTCAAAAAGAATATGATAAGTGTGTAGTTTTTCAATAAATATATTTTAAATTAAAGATGAAAACCGATTTTTTGCTTTTTGGTAAGCAATTTTAAATATTAAAATCTTTCAAAAGCAAATGAAATTAAGAAAAGCTAATCCCACACAAAGCCACACCAAAATATTTGTTAACATTTTATTTATTTGTCTTTTTTCCTGGCACTTTCTTCATTAGCCAGGTTGCGTGCCGAGGTACACATACGCACTGTTTTGGCCTAGAACCAGCAACTAGAACAAACTGGCCCCAGCTGAGAACTAATCGTTAACAAATTGCCAGTGATATCGTTGGGGGTCTGGGTCCCCGACGAGATATGGTATCACCTTGACAGGTGGCCACCGAAAAACACTTGTAACCCTGTTGGTATTTCAGTGTGTAGGTGTTTGGGAAATGTTTTCCTTTTGGCCAGGTGTAAATTACTTTTTAATACCGCCGCTGATGTGACTTTAAGCCAGTAAATGACAGGGCACAAAAAACCGACAAAAATATTTTTAGACAAAACTTTAAGCCGGGAAAATGGGAAATCCTCGAGCTAAGAAAATGATATGCACGTGGCAAGTCAGACAGACACAAATCGAAAACCAAAACCCGGAACCCCGGACCCCGAAAACCAAAGCGAAATTGAATGACGCTGCAGGCGGGACACGAAAGCTGCCTCTCTATTTGGTAGGCACTTGGGAAAATCTTTGGGTTAACGTAGTAATAATTTAATAATATTTGCATTTCAAATTCAAGAAACTATAAGAATTAATCGAAGAAGTAAGAATTAAAAGTAAACGAACGGCAAGGCTTCAAAGAAAATTACAAAATATTTCTTTTAGTCTTTCAAGAGCATATATGTATAATTTTCCGGTAGAAATTATTCGACTGATTTTTAGCTCAATAAATAAATTAACATGCTCAATATTTCGTTTTTTATATTTTTCTTCTTCAAAAAAATTTCTCTTACTGGATTTGAACCTTTAACTGCATTTACCATATGGCAAAAGTGACAGAATTCAGGAAATTCAATTATTGTGCCGCGTACAACATAATATAAAAGTCATCAGGGGGCTCAGGTAACTCAAGCAACCCAGAAAACTCACCTCTACGGTATTGTCCCTTATGTAGATCTCTTTGGTATCGTTGGGGTCCCGATCGCGAGGCCGATATGTAATGCGGTAGCCCAGAAACTCGCCTAGTATGGTATCCGGCGGCGGTGGCTTCCACGAGATGTACACCGACGTCGAGGATGTGTTGTGGGCCGTCGTGGGTATGGGCTTGCCCGTGGGAGCTGCAAGAGTTTAAGTCAAGAGAGCATCATGAGTGAGCGAGTGCGATATTGGGTTAGGCCAGAAAACTTTCTCGGGGGCAGGCGTCTGCCAAAAAGTTATCAAACTAAAAAATTCGAAATTAAAAACGCCGCGCAAAAGTTTTCTGTACTCCTGACCTGTCATGTAAAGCGGAACGTTATCTGTGGCATTGTCAAGTTGTCACTGTCACGCAACATAAGTTGCAAGTGCCACGGCCTGTTTTTTTTTTTTAACCTAGGACTTGCTGTGGCATGGGCTCGTTTAGCTCCTGGACTTCTTGCCTATTCGCGCATCCGTTTCCCTTTTGTTGGCTCAGTCTGCGAGCATTACTCGCAGGTTAAATGATGCGTGTGTCTCAGAAGGTACACTAAACAAAATTATTTGAATTTGTACCTTAAAAGTAGCTTCTGAAAACTTGAACATCTATTAAAAACTTTGTTATTTGCTCAAAAGTTATCTTTAAGTACCTTTTCTCTGTTTGAAACATTTATTGGGGAGTTTTCTATATTTCCAAGCATTTCGACCTTTTCCTGTACATTCTATTTGTTTCGGTCTTAATTTTTTTAGTTAAATATTCCAAAATGCTATTCCTCTTTTTTGTAGTGCCCCAGGTGAGCTAGGGATGATCTGGCAGTTTGCCAGGCGCTGCTTACCTCACGAAAAAGGAGGACGAAATACTTGGCATAGCTCAAAGAATTTATAAATAAATTAAAAGATATTTTGTGTCTTTCGGCTTGACATTTATGCCGAGAGAAAGTTGGCTTTTGGAAAATTGAAAAGTTTTCGCTTTTCCGTTGCTTAGATTCAAGATATCTGCTCAGCATCGTGCTGCTGCTTCTGCTGGTGCTGCTCGGTGTGCCATTTGGTTAATTTATGCATGCCGCAGGCTTAATTTATACAAATTGGCAAGTCGGCCGGCGACCGCAGCATACACACATTCATAGCTCGAAGGACATGGACCGAGACCCAGGCCAGAAGGACCTTAATGAGCTCTCAGGAGCTAAGGACGCGCGCCAACACACTATTGACTAATTTGTAACCGCATGTGTTGCAGCATCGGCAGCTTGGGTCGCATTCCATTGTGCGTGGCAGGGCGGTATAAGTGGAATTTCACACCGAAACCTAAAATGCCTGCACTGGGAGAAATAAATTGGAATACTTTTTATTGAAAATTGACGTTATCAGGTCAAGATGCTCCAGGAAACTCTAGGTGGTCTGCTTTAATCCTTCTTAATTTATTCTTATTATTAAACATATTTTTGGTTTAACGATTCGCAAACATTATCTACACAACAACATTATCTATCACAACGTAATCTATTCTTAATTTAAGTAAATTATTAATTATCCCTTAAGATTTTCTAACAGTGCCGTGGCAAAGTCATTTCCAATGTTCGTAAGACAAATGTGTTGCTAATAGCTTGTCGCTGTTCATGCTGCTGCTGCTTTGCCTTTGATTAATGTGTCTCGCGCTCTCAAAGCCTACGGAAAGTTTTGTGACTTTTCGGAGTCCATTTGTGTATATATCGTCTTATATGAGGGAAATATGTGGGACACGCACTGGCTAAGATTAATCATTTCCTGGGACTTGAAGGCACCAGTAACAGTAACAGCAGCAGGTGAAATGCCAGCCAAGTGACACGAATTCTAAGGTATTCGGCACCGAAATTAGTGCATCGAACGCAGAGAAGAACAGAATGTCATTACAGTAATAGTAGTAGGAATATTTCCCTCAAACTTTGCGGCAATGAAGTTGTTAGGCTTTGTCATCGCATGCTAATGGAATTAATGCTGCCTCTAAAATTTAAGTGTGCCGAAAACTCGTTTTCGAAGGGATACTGGGAGGGTAAAAAATGGTAGCTTCTTCGAAAATATTAATTTTGATATACGTATAATATTTAAGCTTAGATGTAACATATTTTATTATATTATTAGTGTTTCACACTTTTCTAAAAACAATAGTATTCGAGAGGCATATCAAAAGGAAGGCTTTTAAAAAATACATCAGGAAATTAATTGCGCCCAATATCATTTGGAACTTATCGTGAACGTTAACATATCGCTATATTAAATATCGAAAAAAAATATAGTACTGAAATAATATCAATATATATTTACATTTCATCTCTACTTCCTCGTCAAATCCTCGGATTTTCTGTATTTCTACTATCTGCTTTTATGAGTACGAAGACTAAGAAATATAAATATTTAAATACCAAAAAATATACCCCTTGCGTGATTACTTTTATTGCGACCGCAGCTGTAATTTCCTTCAGCGCAGGCGGCCGCAGTTAATGTTACTGCGAGGCTGCCGTGCATCCGTCAAAGGACGAGGAAGGAGCCCGTTTTCGCACCCAAACGCCAGCCCGAGCTGCGCCATAATATGACGACACACCTGGCCGGGCCTAGACGGTTGGCCTACCGTCAGCGGAAAAATAATTAAACGTATACAACGTGAGGAGACTCCGCCGCGCTTTATGAGGCCGTAATTGCTGGCAGATGCCGGAGTGGAGTGGCAAAAGCGGGGCTGAGCCCGTGACAACTTTTCATTGACGGGGCACCTAAAAGTCAGGCCAAGTCGTTCGGAATTTAAATGAAAAATTAATGCGATTGTAAAAATTGTTATGTCATGTATGTCGCGTAACTTAACTCCGGCCCCGAACTATATACTAAATAAGAATATGTGAACTGCCTACGCGAAATAGTTTATGGTTTCGGGACCAATAAAGTGCGTAACGAAGCATTAGGATGAGGAAAGGGACCGAGACTCACCCTCGCGCAGTGTGACTATGTAGTAGGACTCCTTAGACGGCGGACTGATGCCCAGCTTGTTGACCGCCAGCAGGCGAAAGCTGTAGACGGTGAAGGGCGTGAGTCCCGTCACCTGATATGATGTGGCATTCGTCTTCGTGTATATCCTGGCCAGCTGCTCCCAAATGCCATCCTCGCCCTCTCTGAAAATTTAAATAATAATAAATGTAATAGGAAAATTGATCGAATTTATTATTTGTTGAATTTATTTAATGAACAAGTTCTAAAATAAAGGTTGTAGCATAAGTATTATACAATTAATTTATATTAAATATTTAGGGCATTTAAACAAGTAATATTTACTACATAAATCAAGGCTTTGAAATCCGTTTTATGAACTTTAACAGACATTGTTGTGTATTTAATTCTTTCCTAATTAGGACGATTATTCTCTTTTCTCTAAAATATATTTAATTAAATCACATTTTCTCCACAAAATCATTAATCACTTTATTTCAATTAATGTAATTATTCTTTATTCTTTCTTAAAAATCCTATGACTACTTCTTACTTTGTTGATCCTTCTGTACTCATTTCCAACAGCCTGTATTTATTGATCAATAAACAGGACAAAGAAGACATGGCAATCCAATTGCATTTCCTAATTTAACGACCCAATTTGACCTCATTAATTTAAAGCGTACGATGAATGAATCATTCAGATGGAAAATTCATTGAGCAATTAATCGAGTAAACGAAAGCGCGGACAAACAAAACATTTTGATTCGTCCGAAAATTATTTGAACAAATCATTTCATTATCGTGAATTTATATTGCAATTACCAGCTCAATTGCTGGGCACCTCGGCACACGCGTCGAACATATCCCATATACTATATATCAGAAATCTATATGTTACGCTGGGGCATGAAATGCATTATGAAAATTTATATAAAACGGATCCTTTGGGATGCCATCCGAAATGTGTGCCGCACATAGGCACTAAAATATTTATGCGTCTCTTTTGTACAACCCACACCTATATGGAACCTTTCCAAAATACAACAAAAAAATAAAATAAAAGATAAAAGGGAAACCCAACGCATATAAATTACCCGCAGTCCCGCCGTCGCTCGCACAATGAACATTTTTCATGGCACATTTCAAAGTGTAGTAAATTTTGGTTTAAACTCACATAATTTTAGCATATTTTTTGGCACATTCTGGCTGGGCGTGGGGAGGGGCTGGCATAAATTTCGCGGTGGCCTTCGTTTGATTTTAAATGGGGCTTACCGATTTGAGTGGCGCGGACCAAGCCTCGGGCTTTCATGGTTGCGATTAAAAATTGTTTAAATACGGGCCCGATGAAAAATGTTTGAGCATTTCATGAATGGGGTGACAATCAATAAACCTCCGACAAAAAGTGCATGTCCAGCCGGAAGGAAATTGTGTCAAAAAAAATGATTAAAATTAATAAATGCGTGCGAGCAGCTTCCGTGCTGAGTGCTGTGCCCCATCTGTTTGCGTTTGGCAATGGGCATTTAGCATATATATATATATATATATATATATATATATATATATATATATATACATATACATATATATCGAATATATAAACATATATACGCCTGTATCGGAGGCAGTGGACACACGTTGCACTTGATACAAAAAATTTGTTTGGCGACTTTATGAACCATGCCCAGGCGTGGTCCATGAAAAACATATGAAAAATGTACTCTCCCTCCTGTAAGCCTCGAGTGAAAAAAATACCCCTGCGTGTGTATAGGGAAGAGATTCTTGGCCCAAAGTAACCACAATTTCAAATAAATTTGCGGGCTTTCACAGGCATGTATTGAATACCGTTCTTTTTTGTAGTTGTATCGTCGTTGTCCTTGTTTTTCTTTGTCGGTGGGTAAGCTGCTTTAAAAATGTTTGCTTTATCTACTTTTTGTTCATATTAAACAAATGAATATGAGTTATTTATGCATCTGCGTGTGTTTGCCTTTGCTGGGGTATCATCGTATCTATATATAGCCGAGGGACATACACAGGAGTTGTTGAAACAGGACACTTTACTGCCAGGACGGAGTTCTTAAAGTTAATGGACAAATAGGTGGAGATAAGTAAGGGAGGTGGTAGGAAAAAAAGAGGAAATTTATTGGCAAAATAACAACTGAAATAAAGGTATGTTATCTCTCCGTATTTTTGTAGGTGCTTTAGGAGTTTCGTATGGTCGGCTCTTAGTGTAAATTGTTACTTTACTGTGAAAAAAAGTATAAACAACTTAAATCTAAAACAAAAAACATTTAATAGAAAAAATCAAGTCTATCCATAAAATTAATTCAGTAAAAGATTTAAAATCTGTCAGTAGTTATCTGACTCTCTAATAAATTCAAATATATTTTTTAATCGATGTTTTTATTTAAATTTTTGCATTTCATTTCCTTTAACCAGTTCATTATGATTTTGCAAGGCACTTTAAATAATGTCAAAAGCAAACAAAAATTACTAGCAAATGAAAATGTTTTCATAAAAAGCGAGAATTAATTAAATTGCTTTGCTATGGGTAAAAAAAGGAAATTTTACTTAATAAACACAATGAAAAATCCAGTGAATAAAAGTGCAGCCGAGTGAGATAAAGGGCCTGCTATATCTGATTCATCAGCGGACAGGGCATAATGTTATGCACAATTTTTTGTTGTTTGGCTTTCTGGTGAATGAAATCGAGAAAACAGTATCCCGAACAGAGCAGAGTTGATATACATGTCAGAAGGAATCTGGACTGGCAAGCCACAAAGTTTTGGCCCAGTTTTCGGTTGACCGAAAGTTATGCTAGTGAAATATGCGACACACAAAACATCATTGCTTAAATGTGTGAGTACACACATGGTATATCTATATATGCAAGCATATCCTCGGAACCGATGACATTATCCTGCCCAGCCCGCTGGCAATGCAACAGTTGACGGGGCAGCAATTTATGGATAGACTTAACGCTCTGCAGGGCAGAGCCGTCCCATTTCAATTGCCAGCCGGCAAATCCGGCGTAAGCATGTCCCCATCACCATCGTCATCATCGTCGTCGTCGTGGGTTGACGTCTTTCAATTTCGATGGCAGTTCGTGTGCATATTGAACCGCCTCTGCCATCCGCAGCCCCCTTTCCATATGCGCAAATAAACCGAATCAAGCGAAAATGTAAATAAGAAGCGTGGGTGTGGGTATGGGTGAGTTGGGGATGGGGTGCTTCAAAGGGATCCAGTGGAGAGGCATCAAGAACTCGACTCACTCCACTGTCGATGGAAATTTACATAAAATGCAGTCTGCAGGCCCGCGTTGCTGGAGATGCAGAGCTGAAACTAGTGTTGAGGAAGGGGGCAGCTTAATTTTCTGTGTGTGAACGTTGCCCAAAAAAGTATGCTATGCTGCGTATAAGCTGCACTGAGAGGAAATGCTGAGGAAAATTCTACAATATACTTCGCTTCAAACTGTTGAAGTAATCGACTTATCTTTTAAGATCGGTCGCAATAAATTAGCTAGGCTTCCGTCTATTGCTTTCACTTTGATTGCTCTCACTTGCATTTAAAAAGAAATACGTTTTCACAAAGCGCCGAACTGCGACGTCTCTCAATTCCTTTTAGAATCAAGTAACCTATAATATATTTATTTCTATATAAAAAATTCTGTAGTAAAGCAAGCTTAAGTCTATGCTTTTGGTCCCTTTTCCCTTTAAATCTATTTCTTAAAATTTTTTAACAAATCTTTTAAGGTAATATTTCTCCTTGTGTATGTACACTTGGCAGGCGGCGGCGCGTGTTCACATTTCCTTCAGTGTTTTCAGTATTTTCAGTGTTTTCCCCTCACAGTGTTTGTGTATGGATGCAGTTATTTCTTATTTTGCATAAATGCACCGCAGGCTCTGCTTTCCAGTTGGCTGTCATCGATTGTACTGGGAGCCCCAGTGTCTTGTCGAGGACACGCCCCCTCCTGCCCGAAAAAGAAACGCCCATCAAGCGTCGCCCCGCTACTGCTGCTACTGCAGTTGATGGAAATTTATTGAAAAAGTTTCGCTTTTTGGTTTTTTTTTCTTGTTGTATTTCCAACATTTTCGCTTGGCCTTTGTGCTGCGTTGGCGGCGACGGCTTTCGCTCGCTTTTTATTTCATGCCCCGCATTGAGTTCAAGTTATTCGGAAAATAGCCAGCGCCGCACAATACCAGCCATATACGGCGTACACCGTGGCGAATACACACTATATGCTCGACTTAACCCGGGAACCCCATTTACGCCCACAGATGGCTGTTCTGTGTGTGTGTGGGTGCCACGGTTTTCTTTTCTATTTAAATGGAGCACAAGTGAAGTGCGTATCGTATCCCCGTAGTCATGCATATCGTCGCATCCCTTTACATATTAATTAAAGGACTAGCGAGGTAGAGCCTGTGTGTGAGGGGATCTGAGATTTACAGTGGCCGCCATGTATGGTGAGAGATGGTGTCTTTCTAGAGGGTCGAATATAGAAAAATAATTTTCAAATAGTTCCTAGTTGGATGAAGCATAAGCTCAAGATGTAAACTAGAGCTCTATTAAATTTATTGTGGGATGTATTGAAAGAGTTTATTATTTTGTTTTCGTATATAAACTTTTTTAGTGTTTAAAAATTCCTAAAATTTTCTTTGCGATCCCTAGATTTATGTTTATTTTTCTGATTTTATTTATGGCCCATTTCCTTTATATTTCCAACCTCGACTGTCCAAGTAATCCAGCCATAAACGCATGAATTTAGTTTAATGCACCGGCCCAGCCAGGGCTGTCGATGGCCTCGGCTTTTCATAAATGCGAAAATCAGGTGGGCGTTGCGTCCAAGTCAAAGGCGGAAATGGGCGTGGCCAGTTGCTTAGCGCCTGATGAGGATGATGGTGATGCCGTTGGGCGCTTAATGGGGATGGTGTGCATCCAGTTCTCTGTTCCTTTCCGCTCCGCTCCGCTAATTCATTAGCGCAATGGGGTCAGCCGCAGTTGGTGCATCCTTTGGCAAAAGCGCCTTTGCATGTGTCAATCATGGCCGCGCGTCCATCATCGCCATCATCGCCACGGACACCTATTCAGCGCCCTTAGATGTTCACAGCACCCACTTAGCCACCCAATCCTCCACCACCCACCAAGTACAAAGCAACCACTTCATCAGCTTAAAGCAAACCATCAGGGGGGATAAGTTGCTAAATTAGCCATTTTCGAAAATTTATTTAGATCTATTTTGTGAATGAATTTAATTTTTTAGAATGTATCGGTACTATTTGATCTTTATTTAAAAGTATTTCTTCGCTTTTAATGATAATTTTTTTCAAAGAGTTAAAGGTAAAATATTTATTTTGTAATTTAAATTGCAAGTATTATTTTTTATCTTATTTTTAAATTACTCGCTGAGAATTATCTTCACAGTTTAAATCGATATTTAATATAGTCATCAAGATTTCTGTTTCAAAATAATTGATATAAGCCAGATTTGTTACTGCTGATGGTGGGGATAACTTCTCATCTCAGTGGTAACCACTTACCGCGTTTCAATAATAAAATGCGTGACGGGCGAATTCCGCGGATGCTGCGAGTGCGCCCAGGATAAGTTCACCGAGCGTGATGTGAAACTTATCAACAATGGACGCTCCGGCGGATCGGGCACATCTGCAGGGAAGAGAAAAATTGAGAATGAAATCGAGACGGCAAAAACGGCGGAGCATTGGGAAAGCTGCCAGCTATCAGTGGAATGCAAATGGAAATCATGTCAAGGAGTAGGGCAACGACAATGAAAACACAAGTGAGAAATCAAAGGAAATATAGTGCAGAAAAAGGAAAATTAACGCAAGTCCAGCGGCGCTGTAAGGAAGACATATCGGAAAACGAAATCTTTGGGGGAGGGATGTTCAGGCGGATGTGTTGGCCAAGTAAACCGGAAAAATCATTAAAAGCTGGTTTAGCGTTTCATTAAGAAAGCAAACGAGAAATGCAAGGCTAGGTATTTTAAAGGAAATTTAAAACGAAAATTATAATTTTTATATAAGTAAATATATATTTCTAGGGCTTAATAATATTTCGAGGGGTTAAGCAATTAATTTTTAAATTAGGAAAACAAAATAAGAAAAACAAAAAGGAAGGAACACAAATATATTACAATATTTTACATTATACTAATACTGAAAATATAATTAACTCACCTTGCACCAGCAAATCGACTATAGCTTCTGGAATATGCCGATCGTTTACTAGACAGATATACTCCGATGTATCACTAGCCAAGGAGGGCGTAAACTGCAGGCCAAAGTTGTCCGATAAAAGTTGTATCTGCAACGAGTTCAGGGAACTTAATTATAACTGTCTTTCCTCCCTCTATATGTATGCTATTTTGAAAATTAAAATCTACCGAGAGTGGAGCGAAGCCCCTGACAAATAACAAGGCGGCCGACGACATGAGTTTCCACTTTGGACAGGCCAGAAAAAGTTTTTAATAGTAAGGAAAACTTACATATACATATGTAGCCCAAGCACAAACAAAGGCATAGCATGTCATTGACCCGGCCTAAAACTTATTCTGTCTCAGGACAAATTTGTTTTGGCCACAAAGCTTCGGGTCTGACTCCGGCTCATAATTGAACTATGTATCTCTCCCCTAGTTTAGTTGAGCCGCAAGCCAGTTGCATCGGCAGTAAATTCATCCAGCATTTGTTTATTTTCCCCCATTTGTGATGGGAAACAAATAATTTCCGTACCTGCTTGTGCTGAAATTTAATAAGGATTTTCATCACAGATTACTGTGATATGCATTTTGTTTGAATTTAGGGCAGTTTCGAATGTGGAAAACTAAATTATTTTCCATCTGGTAGCTGCAGTTAAATATCTGGCTTATCTTCGCATGCCTGACCCTCTTATTTACTTTTGTATCCTTGCCACTGTATGCCCTCAAATTACAACTTAAAATGCCTCAGTTTCAGCCTTGGCTTCAGTTCCTTTCTCTCTCTATATATGTATATGTTTTGGGAAAATTCAGCCGATCCTTTACACAGAGGCAGGCAGGTATGGCTTAGTCCTAGAAATATTTGCCAGAAAATTTACCATGTGGAATTTTTAATTTCCAATACGATTTTGTAGGAAACTCTAATTACATTCATCGCCTTTTTGACCGCCGCCCACATGACCAAGTGTGTGGTGACTTAAGGAAAGTATTTTCCCCTCCCATTTTTGTGTTCTTAGTGCAAAAAAAACACACTCGGGCGAGAGAACTTGTAGCAGCAAATCCCTGGTAAGGATCTCTTTAGTCCGCTTGGCTTGTGAAAACATGAATCATTTCCAGTCTTGGCCATAAAACAAAAGTTAATAGCAAAGCAGGGTCCGGGGTGCAGGGTACAGTGTACCGGGTGTGTGTATGTGTGCGGGGGGTCATGTGTCAGTTGTAATAAAATGAAGCAGCCACTGTGCCAAGGTGAAAAACTTTTAATACACATAATAGCCGGGCCAAGAAGGCAGCCAGTCTGCGCTCCTGCAGCTAGACGGAGGCCAAGAAATGCGAGCCGAGAGCGCACGAAGCCGGATTGGGACCAATTTTGGCTGCAGCTCAAGTGTCCCAGTCTGCCATTTAACACATACCCGGCTCTAGCGGAGCGGTCCTGCAGCTCAGGCTCAAGAAGCTGCTCTGTACACTAGGGAAAAAAAATTGCCAAAAGACTGAATACTGCCGAAAAGGATGCTTGGGTTATAGGAAGCACTGAAAAAATATTATTGAGACTAAAAATTAGATTTGTAGAAGTTAAATGTGACGAGCATTTTTTCTACTTTTAATGCTAGGTAAGGTAAGGTAATGTAATTACATTTTTCAAGTTGGTACAGAATTTACTGGCACTTTAATTTAACTGTAAATCCTGTTTTCTCCCAGTGCCAACATCTCGGCATCCTCGGCATTCATCATCTGGCTACCAGCAACGGAGGCAACTTCATCATTCTGCCTGCGCCGCCTCAATGGCCCCCCGAGTGCGTTTAAGGCCGCTGCAATCGCTTTCCGGCCCAGCTCCCAGCCTTGTTACCCAGTCCTTGTCAGCCACTTGAACGCTTTCCTTTCTCCTGTTTTATTTTCTTCTTTTTTTTTTGCGCCATGTCGCTTTTGTTTTAGTGCAACTATCAAACATTTAAAATATATTAGTCGCGCGCCAGCTTGCTCTGTTCTTTCGAGTCCTGAGCCCCCGACCCCTTGGCTCCAGCGCATTGATGGCCACTTAGTTCTCGGGACTTTCGCTGCACTTTCTTGCACTCATCGCCTTCCAGTTCGAGAACGGCGGCGTTGGCGGCTAAGGGCAAAGTTCAAATAGCCGCCCGGCAACCGGCTATCAATTATTTTAACAGCTTCGTTTTTGCCCTGAACAACGAGCACTGAGGCACCAGGCAGGGCCATATATATTAGAGGGTCCTTCCTCGGCCCTCGTCCTGAGGGGGGAATGGCGCTAAGTGTCGAAATGAATTCTAATATGACACGGGAGTGCTATTTTTGAGTGAAAATTGCACTTTAGAAATGTTTGTGGTTTTTGGGGGAGAGAAAAGCGATGAGTTTATTTGTTTTTGCCTTTAAGGAGGTTCTTTATTTATTATATTTACCGACATTAGAAATAGGGGTCACCTTTAAATCGTACAACAATACCAACCGATTACCAATCTTCTGTTTTATTCACTACTTGCTTGAAATTTAAAGTATTTAAAATTTCTTAGTTTAAATACTTTCATTGGATTAACATAAAATTAAATTACTCACCCTTGGACTGTGGAGCAGTGGTATCCGATTCGCGAACTGGGCAATAGTCGTGGAGGCCGTTTTCCACACAAGCGTGTCCACCAACGAGTGCTCGTTGACCCCAGGACACGGAATGGTCACGTTTTTGCCAGCCTCGGCATTTACCTTTACGTAGTCCAGATTTGTGACGTCTGCAAGGAATAAATAAAATAATAAACGGTTAAGCGGCAGTAAAGCACTGGACAAAATATTTGTTGCAAAAGGATATTTATATTATGCAAGAATTTTAGAGAGGTCTAAGAACCATCTTTCATAATAATATATTGATTTAAATTAATTTAAATTTTAACATGAAAGGGAGCGTAGAGTATTTTTAGCTCTTGTGTTATTTTTATACCCATAAGAGTGCATTCACCAGCCATTTAGGAGACGCCTTAAAAAAAGGGAGAGCTTCTCTGTGCCTTAAAAGTGGTGAAAGCTTGCCAGAATTTGGGGCATTCCATTGAAGAAGTTTCGGTGCTACGAGCAGCGTCGGAGACCTCGTCGGCTTTGGCGTTCTCATAAAAAGAGGAGGTCCAAGTTATTTGGAAAGGAATATTTTTGGCACACAAAAGCGGAAAAGCAGCCGCAAAATGTTTGGCCAAAATATCTGCCAGGCATTTTAATTACATAACATGTTTACGGAGCAAGTGCTCAGTCCTGTCAGCGGCAGAGTCAGAGCGGGTGTGTGAGTGTGTGTGTGTGTTGAAAGCAATTTTCATGCTCTAAACTATTTGCTAGATGCCCAACTGGTCACCAGAGCATAGCATAGAGGTGGCTTTCGTACTCCCAGATCCTTTCGAGCAATATTTGTTTTGAAAATTGCCAAAAATGCATTCCAATTTTGAGAAGCCCAACCGCTCCCTCTTTTACGTAGCTCCAATTAAACTTATAGAAACAGGACAGGCTAGAAAAGTTAACAGCAAATGGAAATACCCTGGGGGAAGTGTTTCTTAAAATAATAATTATAAAGGAGAAATATATTATATTTTAACTTAAACTCAAAAATTTTCACATACGAAATTCAAGCCAGAAACCTCTTAAATTCTGTGAATAATCGCACCCAGAAAAAGATTCGCTGATCAAGATTATAGAGTCCACAAAGCCAGCCAAGTCCATGATACTCTTTTTCAAGGGTATAATAAATCGACTGCCCAGTGGGCAGTTGGCCAAGGACTCAACGTAAGAAGCTTTGGCAGCTGCATCTGCATCGCATCGCTCTGCATAAATTGCCAAGCGTCCAAGTGTTGGTAATAAGAATTAGGCATGACAGAACTCTTCGAGCTCCGGCTCCGATCCTGGCAGTCCAGAGCCGCCACTTGCAATCAATTGAGAAATCATGCTGAAAACCAAACCGATTTAATGCCAAAAACCCAGCCATTAGCTAGTGGAGCTTGCAGCTCAACTGGTTGCCACAACGACTGCATTTCAAGTGCCGCCCCCCCGATGGCAGCTAGGGCACAAATGGTTTCTGGTTTTCAGATTTCAGTTTTGGGTTTTCAACATTTTCGTTGATTATATCAAAATGAATGCAGCTTTGTCCACCTAAAGCCGCGTCTACCAACGGCTTTGGCAAAACGATCAGCGCACAGTATTTATAAATTATCGATTTATTGTCTTGTATGGTCTGTGTCTGCCTTTGGAAATTTAATTGCAGTTCAGACAAGAGCTCGTTGGCCGGCATTTTGCACTCTCGCTACTCGGGGTCAGTTTTTGGTGTAATTTATGATTTTGGAACAGCGACAGGGCCTTGGCTGGCTTAAGAGTTGGAAATAGAAATATTCTGTGAAAAATTGTAATATGGAGGAAGATTTAAAGGTAATTTTTTAGCAGTTCACATTATTTCTGGAGGCTGAATATTTACTAGAAGTATTCAAAAAATTTATATTAAAAATTTGATTTACATTGTTTTCGCATAGTAAATTAAATACAAGATTTCAGATTTTAAATTTTAATTTAATTTTTTTAAATTTATAAATATTTCTTATAATGTCTCTTCTCATGTGATATGAGATAATTAAGGTCTTAATTTAATTTAAAAAGCTAATATTCAACCCTACTTGGAATGTAGATTTGCATTTTATAAACTTTCTCTCAGTGTTTGGTGTGGGACGCGTGTCATTTTTGCAAATTTTGCCGAGGGCATACAGATGAAACTGAAGGCAGTCAGAAAACAGAGGGCCGGATCGCAGTTTAATTTCCTGATGCAATGGCCCCGAGTTCAGGAAACAATTGCGCAAAATTTATGCGGGAAGGAGGTCCTTTTTGAAGTAGATGTTGGCAATTAAGCAGCAAACAGTGAGACTTTCAGTCCAGCAAACAGACAGACAGACGGGCGCTGTAAATAAATTATAATTATTTTGTGGCATTCAAGCGAGTTCTCTAGGGATTCGGCTTCGGTTTCGGACCACAGGAAAATTAGCCCAACGACAAAATCGAAATAAGAAGCAGAGGACGCGAGCCAGGACCAGGGGTGTCGTTCTTCCGTTTCGAGCCTGACTGGACTGAGCTAATAATCAAATTGAATGCAACCCCCAACCGACTGACGACTCAACCGGCAACAATTAATTTTATTTATGTTGATTCTAATCAACCAAGGGCAGACAGCATTTGGATTTGGGTACGGATTCGCAGGATATGTATCTCTGTTCCTTTAATATCCTAGCGTAAAACCCGACAGAGCGCATAAAAGATGAAAATATTGAGTTTATGCCTCAGTGCTTGGCGGCGGCTTCCACGGAAACATTTTGCACCCTTTGTTGGCAGGGAAAAATTTTGTTCTGGGAAATAATAGAAAATCTAAAGAAAATAATGTAGAATTTAAAAATTTTGCTGTGGAAAATAATAGAAAATCTACAGGCAGTTGCTATTGAAAATAATGTAGACTTAATACAATATATTTAAATACCATTTACAAATATTTTTTAAAGAGATTCCCTTTATAAATTTAAGTAGTGTAATACATTTGTTCTATTAAATCAATTAAATATATTTCAAGAAGTAAATATGATTGCATCTTTCCTCCTCAAACAGTAATCTTAAAATGTTTATAATTTTCTAAACAATGTTTTTGGGCATTTAAAACCTCATAAATCATCTCAGAATACATTAAAATATTCCATTTAAATTAGAGAACAACGTCCTAGGACCCTAAAATATTTTTTATTCAATTTATATTAATGTTACAAAACAACATCTATTTTTCCCTGAGTGAAACTCCTGAGCACTACAAATATTACAGCTCTTAACTCTGTCTATTTGTTTGTTCTGGCAGCCCGTGAGCTCCTCTAACCCGTTGCCATGTCAATTGTCTGCAGAAAAAAGACGAGAAGAGCTTCAGCGTCAGCTTGAGGTTATAGAGCACACACACAGCTCCCTGTAAAGTCGAGCCAGAGAATAGATAAAGACTGGCATGGCAATAGTAGCGCCCTTATAATATTTGTCTGCATGGCAACTGTTTGGGGAGATCATTTGCATGCAGCTGCAAATCGGAGAGCATTTAATGCCGGCGACTTGTGAATGGAAATGCCATTTGGCAGCTTTACCCCCTTTGGCATTCAATTTCTGCACATTCCGGGTGTCATCCGTATCCGGTCCCCATTCAGATGCATTTTGAATGGACCTTGTGCGTGGCAGTAGCTAGCCAACAAGTTGCTGACTGCCCTTTTAGGAGTGCATCTATTTGGAAGCAATTGCGATGCAATTTTGCGAGAACGTTTTACGAAATCAAAGGGGGCGCAGACACACACATGGGCAGACCACTTGAGCCGCAGTCGCAGGTTCAAAGAGAGCATGGGTAAGGCATCATCGAGGATTCACCTCACAGGACTCAACCCTATTAACCACTCAGCAACCCCTGTTGGTGCGGTGCATCAATTTCAGGCGGGATTAAATCCTGGGATTGGATGAGTAATTATCCAATTAAAATTGAAGTTTTGGTCGGTGGACACTCTGGCCGGGGAATGGAACCCCGGACGGCCAGACACGCAGCCGGTGGCTCTCATAACTTGAGGCACGTGGCCAACGCGTCAGTCAGTCAACTCGACTGGCTGAAAAAGGATGTGCCACGCATGTGTGCACTCGAAAAAAAGAGTCTCAGAATAGACTTGCACACTTGAGCACATCAAACGTAGTAATCGTCAATCAATCAAAGGTATTATGGATTATTTTTATTTATATCCTTATCTCTGGTTAATTTTTATTTCAGTATTTATTTCTCAATTTTAAATACTATCCAGGGTTAACAAATGACTCACAAAGTTAATCTACATATTTTCTTTATAAGACAATTTCCCCTCTATGCTTAAAAGTTTTATTAAAAATCAACTTTCAGGCGAATAAGCTCTTATAACTTAAAAATTATCTTTGCGGGACCTTGGTCCTTTATTTTTTCTCTGCCTGTCCTTGTGCGTAACTTGGTCGTCCATTTGTATTTCTGTCCCGTCTGCTTGTCTGCTGTTTGTATAGACACTTTCTGTCATCCTGCGATGGCCGCAGACTGCCACAGAAGCTGAGGAATAAATGCGTGTGCAGATATCGATGGAAAGGACATACGAACATCGTCCTCATGACAACCCATCCCACATACACAGACACACATACAGAGTTATCCTGGCAGCCAGACAATATCCCTTTTTTTATGCCTGAGCGCAGCAAATAATGAAATTATGACAACCGGGGGGAGTCTGGGAGGGAAGAAGCTTGGGAATGAGATGGGCACTTCTTCGGATGACGAAAACGAGATAAAAGCTGACAAGTGGCGAATGTGAAATATGATTGAGCAGGGGCCACGCCCCTGTCCTCCGCCCACGAACACTTAACTTAAACTAGGCAACTTGAAGTGTTTCAGCTACGGGTAAACATATGTATATACGAGATCCTTGGGCGGGCCCCGAAGGATCAGTCAATAATGCTGACGTCAAATTGAAGCCAAGCTGATGGCAACTGTCAGGCAAATGTGTTTCAATTTCGTTAAACATTTCGAGGGGGCTAAGTCCGGGCCAAGGGAGAGGGTTAAGGGTTGCCATGTACTGGGTTCTGGGTGGGTGGCCATCGGTAATCCCTTCCGTTTCATTACACAAATGCGGCTTAAAAGCAAAATATATATGTATATATATGTGTATATATTGTAAATACCTACAACAATATGAAAGCCTCATAAAATACGAGCCATATTAAAATGCAAATAAACCTGGGCGACACACATGCACGGCGGGAAAATGTTGGTAGAGAGTGTGGGTCAGAAAAAGTCGGTTTTTATTTCGGGGCCTCTTAGCCTTTAAGCCTCAGGATTTAATTCTATATTTAAACTTTGAAGTTAATATAATTATAAGAAGCAGGAAAGTTAATGTATTTTTTATAAATGCAAGCCCTTACTCATCCTTTTGCTTATCATATATCATCCTTGATGAAAGTGTATTTACCATACTTGATGAGATAAATAACTTCCACCTTTTTCCTGTGTATTTATTTACATTTAAAGAGTTTGCCACAGAGAGGTGCGCTCTGGGCTGCCCAGGCTCTTTGTTAAATTGATATAATTAACCGAGGGCCCCTTCGAACTGAGACCACCGGATTGAAAAGCCTGAAAATTGATCGTAAAGAATACACTAGGCTGGATGGAAACTGTGTGAGCTGTCGCTTTATTATGGCTGCATACTTTCGGCGCCCAATGTTAATGCTGCAGCAGCCACCCCAGCCGAGAGCCCGAAAATTGGCGCACAAGAGCGTTTTCTCCACAACCACATCCCACCCCCGGGCACTCCTCAGCTGCCTACACCAAAAATTCAAATGGAAAATTCTGAAAATTTTGCGCTGTAAATTGGAATTGCTACCGGGAAAAAGACGGAGGCAAGGCCAGGAGGGATGCAGGTGAAAAGTGGAGAGCTCAAATTCTGTTGCCACTTTTCCCGGCGAATTTCAGGCATTGGAACGCTCTCCTTTTTTTATTTTGCTAGTTTTAGAAGCGCTTTGAGTACGCCCTCCATGTGTCCCTCTGTATTTGTGTGTGTCCTGGGAGTCCTCTATGCCCTCTGTGTGTGTGTGTAAGTGTGCGCCTGTCGTGGCTTGGAGCTTAGTGTAATTAAAGCTAAATAGCCTGCATAATGAGAAAGTAATTAGCAGTGTTGTTTCAGCTCGTTATTTCCGCTTACGTCCCTCTTTTAAATGCGATCTATATGAATTTGAAAATACAATAAACACAAAATAGAAAATTCTGACCGCAGAGGCGAGTTTAAGCGGGATAATATTTGAAATGAGGATTTTGACCATAGAAATTCAATTCTATTTTATAGACATTTTATAGTATTTATACTATTATAATTTTTAATGTATAACAATTAAAATTCTTTGAAATCTCAATTACTTTTTATGAAAATTAATCGGTTATATTTTTGCGGCATTTTCAGTTTGAAAGCTATATAAAATATGTCAGCAATAAATGTAATTCAATATTTCAAATGTAACCAAAAATATAAAATACTTTAGCTTGCTTTTTATCCTGTAACACAGCTTGAAATAAATTTTTTTCATTATAATAGGGACACAAATCCTACCCAGTTTTTATTTGTCTTTGGGTTTACAATAAAAGCAAAATTCTAAACTTCAATTGGTCACGACTAATTAATTATATTTAAAATTTATTTTATATCTTATTCATATATCTTATTCCATTATTTTAGATTTGTGCGTCCTTTTAGAAATTTTTATATATCCTTCAACAAAAAAAAAAATACACAAAATTCCTTCATAACCTTCATTCTTTACATACTTCAGGCATGTTTTTTTATTTCAAAGGTTTAGCAGATAATCATGTATACTTAACTATCAGAAAAACATGTAGAATAGGATAAGTAGGGGCTTGGGAAAAACGCGCCAGTTGGTGCAGAACTTTAAAAGAGAACAGACAATAATAAACGTGAGTAATTAAGAGATCGATTTGACTTTCACACCATTTAATTAATTTATGTAGCTAAAATAAAGCTCAGATTCAGTGTTCATGGTAATTAATTTAAATTGCCTTTTATTTTCTTTATGTGCTTAAGCTTTCCGGTGATAAGTTTTTTGTACGAATCCCCCACCCCCAACTCTTTGCCATAATATTCATAGATTCGTTTTATCCTTGTGCGAATTATCTTTATCTCTGCCTTTATCTGCAGTGCACGTGAATTGGATTTTAATTTGAAACCGCAGAAGAAGGAGACTAAACAGAAAAAATCGAAATGAATTTACAATGCTGCGCTCTGTGTGCATATCTGTCACCTGAAACACCTGAGAAACTCTGAGTAAACTAAATAGAATCCGTCGATATTACCGAAAACGAAAAGCAACGAGGGAAAAATAAAAAACGAGAAACAGAAACAGGAACCAAACTCAAACAGGGGAGCTAGTTCTTTTCTCATTAAGCCCTGTATTTACACATAGACACTCGCCCACTCACTGACACACCCACTCACAACATTTAGGGAATACACACACCTATCTCTCTCCTGTACATATATTTGCTGAATTTTCACACCAGCCAGCGACAACGGCTGTGAACGAGCCTAATGAGTCCAAAATCCGTTGCCCGCAACTTTTTTTGCCACGCCTCCCAGAAGGATACCATAGGTCCCAAGCCCGCCCAGTTTTCCGGCCTCTGTTTTCCCATCCTTACACCATCTGTGTATGTCCTGTAGGCAGTGAGGTCCTGTTGTAATTTGTTGAAAAGTTGCGTAGTAAAAAAAAAACGCGTTTACACTGTACGACGACGACGACGGGCATACAATAACAACTAAGAAGACAACAACTAAAAACACAACAGGATATACAACAACTATAAATACAACAAAAGAGCAGACAACAGGGGCTAATACAACAACATGCCAAAAATAGGGAGGAAGTTTTAATTAATCATGAGAAGCTAAACAAAAGTTAAGTTTGCTGGTGTCCTACACAGGGAAAAGATAAATTTATTGGACATTTTATATAAAATAGTACATAAATAAAATAATACTTTATCAGTAGTTATTACTCTTCTTCAAATATTGTTAAGCTGCTTTAAAAACAGGATTTATATTTTTCTGAGAATTACATTTCTATTCTAATCCATATTTTGAGTATATAAAAGAGCAATTTAAACTACATATTTTTAGATAGCTTTTGGGGCTTCAAATCTTGTACATTTTTCTTTTTATACATTTCTGAATCATTTCACTGGAATATGTATTAAAAGTGAAATGTATACAGAAAACTTGTAATTAGTTTTTACGAGTTTTGATATCATTTCAAGGCTTTTTTTGCTTAAATTTTACGCTCTGTTATATGATTTTTGAATAATATTCAGGGAATATATAAAAATGATTTAAAATCTCTAAAAATTTTTATAAAATTCTAAAATCCAGGCAATAATTTTTTGTGCGTGTAAAGTGAAAGGCAAATGCTGGCCTGCCAGTGAAAATGTCAACGGCAAACGTCTAGATAAATATGTCAGCGACAAAGCTTCGAGCCAATCCAGCTCCCTACGCAGCCCCCTTTTGGAAAAACTCCAACCCCCACAGCCGCCTTAGTGAGTGGCTGACAAATATTTGCCGGAGCGATAATCAAATTTACATTGTCCTCAAGTAGAAAACGAAGAAGAAGCCAGCTGTGAGGTGGTTGGGCCATTTAGGGGTCGCCCTTGGAGTGGGTGGCTGCCCAATGGGGGCGGTAATTGCGAGTCAAATGATACCGAAGGCCATTGGCAGGATAGGGAGCCGCAGCAGGAGCAGGGGCAGGATACCCAGCAGCTGGAGAAGCAACAGATGCACAGGTACAGCGACAGCGAAACTGATGCGGATACAAGCGCATTAAGCCAAAGGCGCTGGCGTGCGGCCACTGCCGGAAAATACAAGGAAAATTACTTAACGCCCGGTCGTCATTAAAGCGCTTTGGCGCCCGCCACTTTTCCGCAGAGAAACTTCGTTCGGAAAGCATTCAAGTGTTGTTGTTTGTTGCTGCTGCTGGCGGCAGGACATTAAAAATTATTTCCGCGTATCTGAGGGATGTCCTTAAAGTTTATGCTAATGGGCGCCCGCATGCATCTGCGTTTGCAGTCAGGACATGCGGGTTAACCAGCGAGGCATCAGGACTTAAAAGGAAGATGAGTGGAGTCTTCTATTTTGTTCTATTTTCTGAACTAATTTGGAAATCTTTTTAAATAGTTAAAGGATGGTTTTTATTATAACTCAGGGATATAACTATAATAAGTTATGAGGGTCGGAGAATGGGAAATCTTTATATTTGGTTTAGTTTTCATATAAAAAACACAAAAACTTTACACCTACTTGGCACAAACTCTCGTTCTTGGCCATCTGCCACGCCCATTGGCATTGGAAAACAACAAATTACACAACTTCGGGGGATTTGATCCTTGGCGAAATATTTGCGGCGCGAACCCGGAGTGTCTCTAATAAATTAAGGCAGCTAAACTGGCTCGACCTTGCTATATCTCTTCGATGTTACCCTTCATCTCCTTACTCGGCATGAAAGAACACACCCAACAAATTCCGCTTAAATTAAACACACAAAACGACAAGTTGAACTGTAAACAAATGCGACAATTTATCTTACTTTCATTTAATTGTCAGCGCGGCGGCACCGACGTCGGCGAAATGCGCTTGGCAAAGCAAAACCGAAGGAAAACAGCCAAAAGTGGAGCAGTCATGATTACATAATACACACACAATGCCAATCCTTATATAAATACTATATGTGTGTGTGGGAGATAATCAACGCGAAATTAGCGCTGACAAATTGCCAAAATGCCAAAAGGAAAAGCGCTCAGGATCAGAGCGAGAGACAGAGAGGGAGAGCAAAGCAGACCAGCATTTTCCCACTTATCTGGGCGAAAAGCGAAAATTCAAAAATTCTACGCCACTCGATGCGGGGAAATAATGGAAAACGTATTTATTTTGCCACGAGTGAAAATAATGAAAACAATGTATACACAAGCAGAGCGGCGGCAGCAGAACGAGTTGTTGTCTGACCAACAAAAATATTTTCATAGATATTTTTGCGCTATTCAAATGCCGCATATTTTATCTTTCTGCCTTGCCCTCCACTTTATGACCTTTTCATCAGAGTTGGTCCTGGTTTTTATCAAATAAAATAGCTATAATTCTTCATCGGGAAACTTTTAGGCTTTCATCAATATAAATATATTTAATTGAGATTTTTGTATTTATTATCTTACTTATAACTTAAAATGTTAAGTTCTGGAATTTATCTGGAACTTTGTAGGCATACGACTGATAATGTATGAAACTTTATGTTTCTTTAAGATAAAGGCTTCTCTCTTTGTATTTATTTTAATAATTTATCCGAAAGCCAGCAATCAGACCCCCAAAACCTCTTTAATAAATAGCCAGATGGCAAAAGTTAACAACACTGCATCCTATTTCCATTTGCATCTTTATCTCGCGCTGCGTTTTCGTGGCCCAAAAAGTATGCTATGCTTTCGTGGAGGCTACGCAGCGTGCAATATGATAAATAGAGTTGGCAGCTGTTGTTTCTTTTCGGTTGTGGTGGTGGTGCTGATGCTGCCGCCTGTATATCACAAAGTGGGTCAGTTGTTTACTGACACAGTGACTCTTAAGTGCACCCACACACTCCTCCCAGCAGCTGATGTTGCCGTTGTGTTTGATACACTCGAGCGTCGACAGGCGCACTCAACGCCACAGCAGCTGCAGCAGCAACATCTAGGGGCTGCTGGCAACATCTACAGCTGCAACATCAGCCATAGCTGACACAGTTGACGTCTACAGATGTAATGCAGCATGGCATCCCAGCTAACCACTCAGTCAACCCCAGGCCACGCCTCCATTCCGCCCATTTGTTTTGTTATTTTTTTCGTTACTACTTTTTTCCATGCATTTCGTTTTTCACAGTCACCGAGTGTTTAGCAGAAGAAGCATTGCTTTATTTCTGCGTGCGACTGACGGAAATGCAAAAGTGTCTCATTGTGTTGCCCTCGGGTTGGCAGCAACATTTTTGCTAAGTACTTGGAAACATTTAAATGGGGAAAATTGCGAAAGGATAAGGAGTAAATGGCAGGGAGGGCATCTGGGCAGGCAGGCAGTCGGAGAAGGGTGGGGCTTTTTAGGGGCACAACTCTCACTCGTTGCACTTGCCGGAATTGAATTTTGTGGCGAATTGAAGCAAACAAACAAACCAGAATAGAAGAGGGGAGAAGAACGACACCTTAAGCCTTGATTTCCTGAGCACTTCCGGAGCTTCTACTGAGTTTGGGAAAGGGAGCACTGAAGATAAAGTTTAGGTTTTTGGATTTAATGTAACAATGTGATAGGAATATGCTTTAAATTATAAGTTAATAATCAATAAAATATAATTAACCTGTAAAATGACTTGGCAGACTCATCTATTAACTCAAAAAATATTATAGAAGTTTTACAAGCTTTCTGCATCTTCATATGTACAATACCCCCATATGTTATTCAAATAATTTCTTCTTTTATTTATTACATATATTTTTATTAAATCCCCACAATTTCTAGGTCAGGTCAAACTATTTTCCCACTGTGCATCCTGCCATTGTAACCATTTTTACAGGTCAAGTGTACGGTGCATGCCACCACAATCGGCCAATGCAGGCATCCGTGAATGTGGGCAAAAATCGGGGCATAGAGAAAAACACACCTGAGGGCAGGTTGCGAGCGCGCTCTAAGTGAAACAGCCAACACAAATAGCACGATTCTGGTCGCGCAAATAAACAGATGGAGAAGGGGAGTGGCATGGGAGGCTTCTCCTTTCTCGAGATTCATCGTTTTAGCAGAGCAAACAAACGTCAAGCGTTGCGTATACGCAACGTGAGCCGTTCGTTGTCTAGCTTTCCTGCCGCAGGGCTCGTTGCTGTTGCTGCTGCTCCTACTACTGTTGCTCTTAAGATCCCCCGGCTAAATTTTCTAATGCATTTTGCGCGTGTTTATTATTTTAATTACAAAGCATGCAAAACTTAAATGCTCTCGTCTGGCACTCATCGCGACTCTGTTTGCCTGCGCGTGCTATGCAAGCTGTCGGCGGGATGAGAAGGGGTCGACTCCCGGCAAACATTAACTATTAAGCGCTTGGTTTGCTCATTAAAATGCGCCATGATTATTTGTTTATAAGCTCGGCACAGCCAGCGTGCCGTAGTGCCAGTGTGGAGTGGTTAAAACTGTCGGCAGTTTATCATTTAATGGGAAGTGAGCTCGCGTGTCAGCGGTGCATAACGTAAAAAATATAAAGAAGAGGGAAAAGATTGCTCTGCTAATGGCACCACTTTTGTATTGATTTCGTTATTTTTTTTTGTCCACAATGATATGCACTTTTTGTGGCTTTGCTAATAAAGTGGTTTGCATTGGTAAAAATAATCCTGCCCCAAGTGGGGCACAGTGACGTTGGCTTTTTTGTTCCCCACTTTCTCTGGGTCCTATAAATAAGGCGACAGCTAATATTGGATTAATCTAGATATCCATTTGTATTCATTAGTCTAATTTTTGTGAGCTTTTTGCCGGAGCTAATGACACTGAACGCTCTTTCATATGGCACTGCAACTGCTACAGCTGCTGCTACTGCTGCTCGAAGTGTTTTCAAAGGCATTCTCCTGGTTTTGGCCAAATTGGTTTTCGAAATTGCCCCGGCCACAGGCAAAGGCCACAAGTTCTCTCTGGCCAGCGCCAAGCTTGCCAGCAATTCGGGCCACACCAAACTGGTATTCAAAGTTCTCTTCATCTCCATCTCCATCTCCATCTCCGGACCGCAGAGCACTTAACGTTTCTCCCAGACAGGCCTTAAATAATTGTGCATGTGCCGACTAATTCGAGGCACTTTGAAGCTGAATGCGCCTGTTTGCCGGCCTCCGAATCTGGTCTGCTGTCAATGGTGACAACTTAAAGCTGATGAAGCTTCTATTCTGTGATGCATAAAGTGCACAAGAAAAAATATGTAAACTTTTGAAGTTAACAGAAGGCAGCAGAAATGAAATAAAAGAATATAGTGAATTAATCAATACTAAAAATGTATATATCCAAATATATCAGTTAATGTAAATTATCAAAAAACATAGATTTTCGACTTGCGATACTATTTTCCTCCAATTTACTTTTAAGTGCTGCTAGGCTTAACCATTTCCAGAAACTGCTTAACATTTCCGGTCACACTCTGACCCAGATTCCGGAGCATTGGAAACCAATGTGGGGTGGGGTCTTTATTGTTGATATTGCCTGTTTCTCCACAGAGAACCCCTGCCAAGCACATGTTGAACTGCTTAGCTGGCTTATCGGTTCTCATAATAATTGCAGCTGCAAATTGTCTTTATTTATTGTTCGCCAGATGCACGTTGCACATGAACAACCCACTCTCAGTGTGTGTATCCTGGCATCCATGCCGTTATTTTAATGATGACAATTGTTTGCATTCACCTACACAAACACACACTGGCACTAGAACTAGCACACACATTGAAGTGGTTGGCAGGATATGCTCGAATGTCCGGTGAGCATGTAAATTTCAATTAGATGCAAACACGAGCCGAACGGCTAATAAACCCAGCTCATTACATTTGCTAATAAATTGTCGTAGAGAGAGATGCACAGTTGGGGCCACAGTCTGTTGGTGGTCTGCCAGCCTGGCACTGACTTCGTCCTGTGTCTGTTTATTGCTCCAAATCAATCGATGACAGCCAGCGTCTGGGGCGTAAATCAATTAGCTTGAAATGGTAGAAACTCAGGCAGCGAGAAAAGAACATTTCACACATCGGCAGCCGCTTCAGAGTCGGGGTAGCCAAAATACTCAGAAGTCAAGGATGTCGAGTGTCAATACTCCTGGCGTTGGCGTTGGCTGTGACTCTGGAAGAGGTACTGGCCACGCCATGGCGTCATAAATAAAAAAAACCAATTAATTTATCATCGTCTCGAAGCGTCGGAGCAATGACGAGGAAAAGCGCCAACGAGCGCCTCCTCTTTTTTGGTGAAATGTGAGCGGTTCTTTTTAAGTCGCAGAAAGTTAAAGAATAAATAATATGGCTGTGGCGTATACATTTTCTGCGAATTTTTCTTAAGCATAGAAATCACTTTTAAGTCGAGCAGCTGCCATTTCCACACAATTTTGAATATTGATTGCAATTTTTTTGATGCAGACTAATTTGGAAAAAAAGTAGAAACCCTCTTGAAAATTACACATTAAGTTAAAAAGGTTTTTAAAGAGAAATAAATGGTTGTTAGTACGGAAATGTAAAAAATATAAATAAAAATTCAAATAGAATAAGCGATATTAAGAAACTATTTGATGGGCTCAAAATATATTCTACGTGTATTAACACCAATTTCTATGCAGATAAGATCCAGCTTCTTTTTATTATAATTTAATTTGGCTGAATAAATATGCCAAAGAAAAATCAGACAGTCATCTTATAATTTTTTTCTTTGAATTCAGAGCATTGGACATTTACCTGTGTGTCTGCTATGGAAATATTAATGTGGGTGTAGGCAGAGGGGATGCCTGGCCAGGCGTTAAACGAACCTCAGCTAATGGCAACAACGCACGCAGCAGCAGCAGGAGTAGAAGTAGGAGCAGTGACAACGACAGCGACGGCGACAACTACAACAAACGATGGCAACACCAAGCAAGACCAACGGCATTACCAAACACACAACTCATGGGGCTGTGGCTAGTGTATAGGCATGTTACGCATACGCCGTGTTGTGCCGCATTATAAATGATCAGCGGCTGGTTTTTGCGTGTGCCGCTCCTCCTGCTCGCTTCCACTTCCTCCCTCACTTCCGCTTCCACCGTACGGGGGGTTATGTTTCGTTTTCAGCGCTACTCCCACCTCAGCTGGCGTTTGCATATATTCCACTTTAACTCAATACTGTTTTGCCGTTTGTTTGCCGGTTGTGCTGGGGCATTGTTGTCGCTGGCGAAAGGCGCAACATAAGCCACCAAATGACTTTGCGGCATTAAGAAGTTGCGAGGTGGCAGACAAGTCAGCCCGGAAAACACGCACATCCGCCAGTGAGTGCACACCTACATATGTCTTACCTATCTAGCTAAGAGGGGGTGCACTGAAATAAAATATGTAGTCTCCAGCTTAAGAGAAAAATTGGGTTCATGTCTTGAGTATAAACTTGACTATAGATATATTATTTGTTAGCTTTTAATGAAATGTTATTTATTTCTTAGAAGTAAACTAATTAAGCAGAATTTTAATTACCTTTTGATTTATTTTGTAAGTAACCCAAATAAATAAATCAATTTCCTTTTAGGTTTAATAAATCATCTTGGTTTATTTGCGTGTTTTATATGATTTATTTTTCATTAAACACAATCAATATACATATATATTTTTCTCAGTGACTTAAAGTGCCTCTTTTGGGCCCCCATGCTTGTTTGTGGCCTGGTGCCTGGCAACCGCTTAAATTTAAATTTAGTTGCTCGCATTTATCGTTTGCCGCATATGGCTGCTTAATGCCTTTTTGATAGTAATTCCCCAGCATAAGCACTTTTATATATATTTGTTTTTTGCTGCGTCCCTCTCCCCGGGACAACTATAAACACAGGATAGAAATTATTAAAGACTCTGGCACTGTTTTCCTTGGCCGAAAACAATTTGAGCAGGAGGGGCCCTGCCACGTGCTGTTTGTTTAGGTGTTTGCCACTCTACGTTCTACGGTTTCTTTTCCCCCAAAAAAACTGAAATTTTCTTTTGCTTTCAGGGTTTCACATACAAAAAAGCACACACACAATTTTGTTTACTTTCCCAAGTGTGTTTGGATTTTATTTTCCTTTTTTCTGCCAACACACACATTAAAAGTTGTTAGTTGGCCAAATTGTTTGTGATTCATTGTTGGGTGCTCGTAGCCTGGCTATCATAACGATAGCAACCTGTAATCACATGCTAAATATTATATTGTTTGTATTTTTACGGCTAATTACTCAAATTTGTGGCTGTTACGTTTGTGTTTTTGTGTTTTGTGCTCCGACTGCGGGTGGCAACGTGTCGTATGCGTGTTATGGCCACTTGACAGAATAAAAGCTATTTTTGCATGGAAGGCCCCTCTGCTCTCTAAGCAGCAAACAAACAACATTTTGTTGTGTAATAATTGGGTTATAAAAACAATGAGCGGCAATAATGTGCAAAATAATTTTAAATGCACTGCAGGAGGTGCAGGAAAAGCTGGTAAAGCCCACAAACACACACGACCCGGCCCGGGACGGCCGCCTGGGAGCTTTCTTTTAGGGTTAATTAGCACAATTTTCCCCTGCTTTTATGACCCTAAAATACAAGTGTTTGGCGTGTGGCCATGGCCAGGTCCCAGTTTTCTACCTCCTTCCAGCTTCTTCACAGCCACAGTCACAGCCTCAGCTCCAGCCTTGAGCTCTTGCTCTGCTCTCTCTCCTCTCTGCCATCTCCCAGTCGACTTCATTTTGTGGTAGCCAATTTTCTTTTAACTGTTGTTTGGGTTTTCCCCTTTTGGCTGTTGCTTTTTCTGCTGCTGCTTCACCCCGTTCCTTTGGCCAGGCCGCTTTGACCTCAATTTGTTCTGTTCACAGCATGCCCACGGGCACAGTCTGGACATTTAATTGTTTGCTTTTCGAGTGCGCCCACAGTGCTGGCCATGGAAAATAATAGAAATTACGCCAAAGCGCACATAAACGCCCCGAATGAGCTGCAGTTTTTCCAAAACTCGGGTCTTTTCCCCCATACTTCTAATCCTCGACCAGCAGCAGCAGCACCGTTCGATAATCGTCTGCAAACTTTGCCGCCGTGTCGATTTCTGAAAAAATTTCAAGTGTCGAAGCTTGGCCACACCCACGAAAAACGACGTTTTAAAAAAGAGAAAACATGAATTTAGATCATTGAGTTATTATGTTATTCATTGCATTAGTTTAAAGTTTTTGGGAATTTTTTACATTAAAATAAGCTTGATGGAGTTTAAATTTATTGTAATAATTATACTTATTTGGCTTTTGCATAATATTCTTTGAATTTCAAATTATTAGAAAAATATTTTCATATTTTATTAGCTAAGATTTGTTTATGTTTCCGTTCAAACTTATTCAATATTTCAAATGTTGCCCTAAAAAGATACAATTTACATTTGTCATCTTTTTCCCGGTGCACCGCAGTATATTTCCAAAATGGAATTGGAACTAAAAAAAAAAAAAACAAAAATAAACCAAAAAAATTAAAGAAATAACAAGGAGGGAAGTGCGTCTGCCATTTAAATATTAAGCTACTTTTGCTTGCAGCCAAATTTGATGCGGCTCGTTGAATGGCACTCCCTCGCTGACGGCTGGCTTTCAGCTGCTGGTTCCATTCATTTATGAAAATTGTTTTCATTAATGCCATTGAAATTGTATTATTTGCGTGCAAGTGAATAAATTTGCATACGGCTGGGCAAATACATTTCTTCGCCGCCTTCACGCATTTCATATTTTCCTTTTTCTTTCCGCTCTTTGTTTGCAACAAAAAAAGGAACTGGAAAAGTGGAGCCACTGACAGCGGTAATGTCGCAGTTTCTGACAGCTTCCATTACCTGTCCACTCGAGCATTCCGAGTCCCTTTTTTCGGATGAGGACCACGACGACGACGAGTGTGTATTGGAGGGGGTGTGAGTATAGCGGGAGCAGCCAGCCACTCCAATGAGCACGTCGTCTGCCGCAAAGTACCCCATTGAATGTGGAGGACGGAGGGCGAATTGTGTATTCAAAACTGCAATTCAGGAAATTACATTTCGAGGCAGCAGTGTCCCCGCCGCCCAGCAGGTGGCAGCAGGCAGCTTAAAATCACTGCTGCTCCAATTAATTGGTCGCATTTACGTTATATATAAGCAGCGGCTTAGAGAGGACTTAAGTTTGAGTCCCTGCTTGTCGTTGGTGCTTGAGTTTTACCTTAGTTTCTAAAGTAGATTTTTTTGCTTGAATCTGTAAATATACATAGATTTTATGTATTCACTTGCCCACAAAATTATAATTAAATTTTAAATTAATATTTATACATTTAGATTTATTGAATCTTTCAAAAATCGGTTTTAACATTTATGCTCAAGTGGCGACACCCACAAATGTCGGCTACCGATGCCATAGCTTTGGTACACATACTATAACCTTCAATAAGTATCGCCATGTGCGGTTGGTTGCCTCATTAGGCAGTCGGCGAATTTTCAGACGGACCACGCGTCGTATGCGCAACGTGTGCAAGTGCGATGGCAATTAATTTGTGAATTTAGCAAATGAGCATACAAATGTTATGTAAATTGGTAAATGTTTTTGCACAGCCCGGCTGATGGTGATCCTGACAGGTGACAAAATCCAACTAATGAAGAGTCCTGGCAAAGTGGAAAGCGGAGCGAAGCCAGCCAGGTAATTGCTTGATTTGCATAATTTATTGTGCGCCAAATGCAATTTCATTCCATTTCAATTTGAGGTGTTGCCATGTCAGAAAATTGTTTGGTGAAAATGTTATCGCAGGTACCCCGGACGCATCCGAGCGATGCTTAATTAGGCAGGGCTAACGATCATTATGCATAAACAGTAATTAAATTGCATTGACCGAACTGAGTTCGAAGCGAAATCATTTAGGTCAGCAGAGGCAGCGGCGGGACAGGAGCTGCTCCAGCTGCCTTAGTGGGCTGCCCAAACACGCCCACTCAACAACAAGGTCCTCCCGCTGCTGCTGCTGCGGGGGGCGATGGTTCGCAATTTATCAAAATGAAATGCGGACGGCGATAAAAAATAGAAAATAAACCAAAATCCAACGAAAAACATAGAGCGAAGGGAGGCGAAAAGTGAAAAAGTTTGCTGCTGTGCAGAAATATTTGCTTCTGTCGTCGCAGTCGGTTTTTTTATTTCTGATTTTTTGGCTTGTTTATTCACCAGCAGTAGAGCGGAAGCTAAGTCAACTGATTGGCCCCTCTCTACATGTAGACAAAAAAAATAAAAACATAAATCTTAATCAACAGCAGCAAACAGTAATTTTATTAACATTAAACTCGCATTAAATTTTTTTGGTATTGGATGCTGAGTTGTCTTGTTTTTTTTAGCTTTTATATTATATTTTATATGGCTTATTTATATAATTATTTGAATTTTCTTCTCTTAGCAATTTGGCAATTCGGAAATTATTTTATGATTATTGTCTTTGGGTTTAAATTTTCCAAATTTGGTCGGCTTAATAATGAGTTCATAGAGTCTTGTAAATTTTTTATTAAATACTTAATTTGGGATTGTAGCTAAAGGAAAGTGTTTTCTAATAATGGATTCTTTACTCTCCTTTAAATATGTTTTAATATTTAGAAATATTTCCATTTTCTCCTTATAAATTCCTTTCATTATTATTTTTAACAGTGCCTGTTTTTTCTTCGCTGTCAGCCAGAATGACACTGAAGTAAACAAATGCTGCACAGCTCCTGCTAACAGCATTAAACAGGACAAAGCCCCAGCTGAATGGCATTGTAGCCTCCTTCATGGGCAGTGAAGAGTGCTAAGGGATTTTTTGTTTTATTCGGCATTCGCCTTGATTGCCAGTAACACTGGCAAGTCGATAATGAAATGACCACAGAAAAGTTTTATATCCTCCATCAATAGGGTTTTCGAAGTGAAAATACTTGGCTCTAAGTGCCCGGGAGTCTGAACTCTCCGCCTCTGTTATATTTGCGGACAAGACAAATGTAAAGAACTCCCCACTCCTCATTTTTTCCCAAAGCGCAACTATGTTGAGAATTTTCGCAATTATGTATGTGTTCGTTTGCCCCTTAAATATTTTAGACAACTAATTACATTTTTCATCAATCAAATTGCAGCGTCAAAATGCAATTTTTATTTCGGTGCCCGCTCTTGCGCCCTTTTGCCTTGGCTTATGTTTAATATTAATTAATATAAAATGCCGGGGCTAAGCCAGAAAATGGTTGCAGGCATTTTCATTACGGCCATAACAATGAAATTTTTGCCGGCTTGTAATTGCAAAAATTGCAGGCAGTCAGGCAGGCAGTCGGAGTCCCTCGATCCATGCCCCGATGTAATTTTCCGAGTTTCCCCTCGGTAGAGACGTCGTCGTCATCGTCGTCGTGGCTTATTTTCACCCACTTTTCCGCCGAGTTTTCGGCCACGTTTCTGTTTGCAAATGCCACTCGAAATTTTCCATTTAAATGGCAAATAGACGGCAACGGAGCCAGTCAGAGCAAGAAAATCCGAAAATAAAAGCCGCCAAAACGGGTGTCGGGATTGCAGCTAGAGTGCAGCCAGTCGCAGGACCACGGAAAAGCTGGTGGCTTTGATATCCCCATTGGCGGCACAATGACTTCATAAACAGATTTTCATTTCCCTTCCCCAGACTTTTCTCTGTTTTTAAAAATAAAAACACAATTTCCTGTGATTTATGTGGAGCAGACTCGGCTGTGGTCTGTCTGTGTCTGCTTTTTATGCTATGTTGTGGATTTTATGCTAATAGTTTTTTGGTTTCCACTTTTCGGGTTGGCCTATTGCCACATAAACAAATCGGTCCGGGGCCTTATAATTGCCGTGGGTGGGGTCACAGCAACCCGGCAAAGTTTTATCAATAACTACCGAGACTGGGATGCATTGTGCGTGTTGAAATGCAAGATGCCATCGCAGAGGGAATTGAAAATTTCAGGGCCTCAGGCAGTCGACAGTCGACAGAGTAATGACTTGGACAATGAAATGAGAAAATATGGTCAAGGAAGACTGAGAATATGGGCTATAGAGAGTGGGGTTTCAGGTGTATGGACATGGTTGGGAAATGGTTTTATAAAATATATCAAAATCTGGAGGGAAACATTTTTTGTTAGGAATATAATTTAGTTTTGAATTTATTATATGGGAAAATATATGTGGTTAGTTACATTATAAACACAAAATAAATTAAATAAATAATAGTAGACTTCAAGGCTTAACAAAAATAGCTAAATTTTGATTGATTCATTATTTAAAAAAAGCTTAGTAACCTAAGCTTTGCAAGCTTAGTATGACATGTGTTAAAAATAGAATAAGCACAATATGGATCAAACTTTTGGGCTACATTTTACATTTCTGTAATTGCTATGGAAATTCGATCGAGAGGTCGCGGGTTCGAATTCCCATAAAGACCTTTTTTAATATCGTTATTTTTTATTTTTTTTATTATAAATTTAACTTTTAAGTTAAAGATGACTTCAAGTTTTAAATTTGCAATCTGCAATGGTATATAAACTTCGGCGAACCGAAGTTAGCTTCCTTTCTTGTTTAAATTATAATCTCTATGCACAAATTGTCTTTGCAAGCAATATCCATTGTAACTTTACTTGGCTTAATAAAAGAATGGCAGGAAGGCAAAACGATGTTGCGCCTGTTGTCACTTTGATAAGGGCACTTAGCCAAATCTTTTCTTTTTCTCTCTTTCCCTTTCTCCATCACTCTGCGGGAGAAAGTGAAGTGAAAGCCAGGCAACCAGTCAGCCATTGATGTCATCGTTAGGCTTGAGTCAAAGCCAAATGGAGAAGAAGTCAAAATAAAAGGCCTGTGTCGAGCACTTCATTAAAACACATGCCAGGACAAAGCTCCTTCGTCTTGCTCTAACCGATCCATTCCATGCGATTCCTTGCTCGGCGCGTGTTCAGTTTTCGCATTAATTTGGTCAATTTATGTGCGTGTGCGATAAAGGGACAAATGGGTAAATGGACAGGCAGCAGGGTTGGAGTTTCCTTTTGCGACTGTCTAGGTACACTGTGGGAAAGAGGTCATTAAAGAATGAGTTTTGTTTTATAATTATTGGAAAGAACGAAATAATCTTTATTATTAGGTTATAAAATTGATTTGTGACTTTAAATACCTAAAAATTTTTCATAATTATTCTCCAAATTTTCTACCTAATTTTCCACACACTTGACCCATCTTTTCTTTCTTTGCACGTCCGCACACCTCGTCACCTAAATAGGCCAGGCCGTTCATTGCATAACAAATAGTTTTTGGAGTGTGTATGCATCAAACAGTAACTATATACATACACATACGTGCCCGGCGCGTTTTCCAAATTGCCATTACTCATACGCCGCGTGTGACGAAGGCAATTAAAGCCAATAAAATGCACAAGTGCCGCTGCACTTCGGCTATAATTACGGCATCAAGTGAAATGAAGGAGGAAGAAGGAAAAAGCTACTTGCAGTCACCAAAATTGTCTGACATTTATTTCAAATGGTGAGAATATGGAACGCTTCCTTCTGTCGGGCGGGTAGGGAATCAATTATAAACTGGCAATTGAGGGACTGCTGCTACTGCCTCCAAAGTTTGTGTCGCAAATTGAATCATGTTTATAGCTCTGGGTGCTTGCCGAAATTGGCTGGAAAATTGCACGTGCCACGCCCCCTTATGTATGTGTGTGTGGTCAAGTTGTCGTTTGTGCCTGGAAAACTTTGGGTTTTGTTAAGTTTATGCAAATGTCCTTTCGGCAATTAGCTATAAATGTTTGCACTGGCCACTCCATGAGCCTGGTTGTGTGTGTGTATTTTGGCCATTTGTGGCCCATTTGTGATACAAATCATGCGGTCTACATTTACTGCGGGCCTTTAACTTGGCCAATATCAGCCACTCCCTCAATGGGTCGAGAAAGGAAGCCGAGCGCATTGCGGTCAACGTGCAAATTGTATTATACTTCGCCCTGTATTTGCGCCACAAGGCTCATTTGCATTTTATTGACTCCTGCCAAGGATGCACTTGCAAAATCAGGGCTAATTATATAGGTTTAAGGTTGGATTTATTATGGAAATATATAGGAATGAGAGCTAAGCCAAATTATTCAGAGAATTTGATGCAATATAAGGGCGGAAATGAGAACAAATTGGTTTATATAAGTTTATATTATAAAAGTTTAATGTAAATAATTTATTAATGAATATAATAGTATTTTCCCATGCACCCCTACAGATATCCCAGACAACTTAACCCATTATTTCTCACGGTTAAATGCTCAAATTGAATCATGACTGGCGGCAGATTGGCAATTGCTGTGGCTTGGAGTCAGATTTCGCTGTAACACCTAATTGTCAGTAAGAGGGGAAAAAAGGGGAATCTCCTTTCTCTCGCAGCTGTTGCGCTAAGCGTTTATTGCATTAATTGGAAACCCAGGCCGGGCATAGCTTTTGCGGCCTGCATTTTGATTAATTTTCATGCATCAGCACAGTGGGCCAAAGATTAAGGGGAAAGGCACGGTGCAGTGCACAGCCAGCCCGTGGGTTGACCCAGTTTATCAAGTTTTCACTCGTCTGGAATGCGCTAAGTGGCCGGGCCGGGCAGGTCTTGAGCCTGGGCCTGGCCACGAGGACAATGCTTGCGTCTAAATGTCTGTGCTGAGCTTTGTGAGGATTCGCTTTCTCCTGCCTTTCCGACTTTCCGCTTACCGCTTCAACCCCGCCCGCCCCTTTGGCGATCGCCCCAATATATGCGCCTTGCACTCCTCCTTCGGATGCCAGGGCAAAGTTTTGCCAGTTGTGCCAACACAACGCCCTTTGGGCTGTCTTGTCGTCATCCATTTGCATCCTGTGTGTGCTAGGGTGCCACTCGATATGGTTTTTGGGGATTGCGAAGTGGTTTCTTTAATTTATTATGGAGATGAAAGGGGTCTTAGAGGAGTATTATAAAGAAAAGAATATTGGTATGCTAACCTTTAAATATAATATGCATGCAAGGGTCTTTCCCATGGCTGCTGTTTTTATTTTAAAAACATACTTTGAGCTCTTAATTGAAATACAAATGTACCAGATATTTAGAGAAAATACATTTTTATCATAACTTAAATATTTTTGTTAAATTTATATGAAAAATATGTTATTGCTTCCGCTTGCTGTTTTTATCAAAATAGTCCGTAAGAGTTATTATTATAACTTCGTTTAAAGTTTATATTTTTATTTAAAAAGCCACCCTATTACTCAAGCACTTTCCCCGTGGTGTATGTGTTTGTGTACTTTGCCCACTTATTTGTGTGTTTGAGTTCCGCTCGATAAATTGTTTCGCAAGTTTTCAGCAGCCCAGAGAAAGAGGCAGAGGGCGGAGGCAAAGGTTCTAGAGCCTCAAGCCGCTTAAATACAGAAGCACATATATCCCTGGTCGGGAATGAAACTGGTACTGAGACTGAGACTATTAATAATGGCACAATATCCTTGCCTGCCGATTGATTGATGGATGATAAGAAACATGAATCAGCGGGTAAGGCCTCGAACCTCGAACCTCCAACCCAGAAAGCCTCCTGCCCCTCTCCGGCCATCTGACGGCATAATAATACGCGTTTATCTCTGCTTGGTTACCAATCTCTAACGATTTGATTTATGCATTTCCATTTTGTGCGTGGGCCCGCCGAGCATGCGAGAAGTTTTCTCCGTCTCTCCCTCGGAAAAGCCCCGCACACACATGACCCTAATGGCAACACACAACATCAGAAAGTCTGATTAGATTTCTCCGGCAATTACGTGAGCAAGTTGTTCCTTTGAAAGGCACATATCCTTTCTCCATTCATATATCCCGCTTTAATTAGTCAAATTTCGTTGGCAACGCGACTGACTGACTCACTGACTGACTGCTCATGTGAACATTATCGGCCCGATATAGATACATATATCGGAAGTAAGTAGGCACGATGATTGAGCTTGTTAGGCCATTGTCGGGACTGTGAATAAATGTTTTATAAATCATATCCGATTGCGATTTCCCTACGATGACAAGCGTAGGTTTTGAGCAGCAGGAGAAAAAAAGAATAAAAATATCAGATTCAATGTATAATCTAAGGTTTTTCATACGTTACTTTCGCATTTGAAGAAATCTACGAATTTAGGATTTAATGAAATTGATATATATTATATTCTTAAGCAAAAAAATATATTCATTATATGTATTTATGAACTAAACACAAAAATGTTAATTTATAAAAGCTTTATGGTTTCTTATTTATTTATTTCTTGTTTGCCTACAAGTAGGCCATAACATATTGTGTTGTCAGAAAAGACAGAGACAATCTTTAGTAATCTATAAATATTTCATACGAATATTAGTTTTCCTAGAAACTTCTGCTTTTGTTCTATATTACACTCTCAGTTCTTAAACATTGCCTACCTTTCTCTCTGTGCCTTGTTTGCAAACATACACTGGCAGATAATCCTGTCTCCAAGCGTAGCCTTGGCAACAAAATCGAGCTAAAAATCCGTTTTGCCAATTCCGCTTGAACAGAACAACAAAGTTCATTTGGCTTTGACTTAGCAGAGAGAAATTCAATATTAAAATCGGATATAAATTGTAAGCATAGCAGCAACATCCTTCTCATCCTGCAAATAACAAGTGGTTGACAAGGCCCACTCACACCCTGGAACTCCACTGATGCCCCCAAAATGTGTATGGCAACATGTGCATTTGTTTAAGTATGTGTAAGCCTGTTTATTCAAATGTATTGCATTTATTTCCGCTTGTGCTCCGTGTGCCTCGCTCCCTGTTTCTGTTTTGTTGGCAATTTTCGAAATGCTTTTAAAATATTCATGGGTATCAAATGTTTGAAGCGAAAACACGCATACACTATACATGCGAAAGGGGATTAAACTGTCGAATTGTGCACAGAACTGGGCTACCCCCTTTTAATATTTATATGATAAATTTGTATGTGCCCATTTGGGCAATTAATCACCGCATTCAAGGGGCCGCTTTTTAGGATTTTGATTGATTGGGTGTCCCGTAATTAGCACATATACATAGTACCTAGTACAGACACGCGCTGACCTCCCGTCACTCGCCCATGGTAATTGCGTAATGAAAATTAATAGATTTATTACCCCAGCCAGGCTTCAAAGATCAAGAGTGTTTTTAAAACACGGCGAGGAGTATCTGCTTCTCCATCTGAGAGATGCTTTATGACAGGCCGCCGGAGGAGGAATCCTTTTATGGCCCCGAAAAGTGTATGACAAATGCGTGCCATGAAGGATGCCATCGCATCGGGATCGCACTTGGGTCGTAAAAAGTGCGACGCCTCCATTGTTAATCTCCACTCACACGGCATCGCTTCTGTTTGGCTTTTGTTTTATTGTCGCACTTATTTTTATTTGCACATCGGGCCGATGGCGACGGCGATGATGCCATGCAGCTCTCAGCTTGATTAAATTATAAAAATTGTATTATGATGGAAGTCAGCGCCTGCCCAGAGGAGCTATTTTGATTTCAGGCGAAAAGCGGGGTTTAATTCGTTTTGCTTTAACATAAGTAAAATATATACCAGCTTATGTTTACGATGTTGATGTTTAAGTTCCACTTTTGGTATATTTAACTGATTAAAATTGATATATAACCGGTAATCCCAAATGTTTTTCTGCCTACAAATTGCTGAAATACTTTCTCCACAACAAGATTTTTGCTTGGAAATCGAATTCCGAAGGCTCAAAAAAAGCTCCCTAAGGATGGGAAGTCACACACTTGGCAAGGATTCAAGGGCTGTAGCATACCATCTATCTATCCAGCCATCGAGTGTGGAAACCCAACAGAGGAGAAGAGAGAGAACTTGGACGGGAATTTGGGTCAGACTGCAGCTGGTGCATCTTCTTGGTCTTCGCACGCGTACTAGTCGGAGCTGAGATGAAATTTAATTTAAAACTTTCCACTCGGCCCGAAAAATATATAAATGTGGCTTGTCCAGGCCATGTGTTGCTCGCTTTTACTTGGTATCTAAAATAGTTTTGTTTGCAACTTGAATAATAACTCACTGGGAAATCCGGAGCAAACAATAATGAATGACTGTAGCAGAAATTAAAATGTCTTTCGAAGATGGACCAGCAGCTGTCTTGTCCTTGGCTTTGTGTTGCCCTGCCGACTGCAATTGATTAAAATTCTCTGCAATGAACTGACAAAAAGAGGGGGAAAGACGCTAAGAAGAATCCTTTCTGAATCCTAGTAGAATCCTTGCAGTTTTTCCAGGCACCCCCTGCGGCTGTGCAACTTCTTTTTGTAGGCTACTGCTACCGCTGCTGTTTCCTGCCAAAGGTGTTTTTCCAGCAGCCGAGTCGGAATTCATCTAGGCAACCGCACTTCAATCTGACAGAGTGCTTTCTCCTTGGCGTTCGCACTTTGTAATTACTTCATTTAATTAATTTAAAGTCAGATCAAAGGAACCAAAGGAACCCCAAAACCGCTGCTTAAAAGCCATCGGACAGCGACTAGTGCTAAACGCTTTAAGAGCCTAATAAACTCGCTGATTGGCTTAAAAAAATAAGAAGCAGAGCGCTCACGCCCCCATTGCATTATTGTGAGGCGTTGGCCAACCGGAACCGGAAATTATCCCCAGCGATAGGAAGTGCTCTTCTCGTTATTTTTACTTTATTTATTTTTTTCGTTTCCGCTGCAAGCTAAGCCGCTGTCGTCCAGAAATTGGATTTATCTGCTTCGTTAGTAAATTGGTTGTGATAGGCGCGACATCACGAACTCTCGCTCTCTTGGCCAGGCTCAAACCCCACTTGGCCAGCTCTGGGCCACTTGCCAACGCAAGCTGCAATGGCCAAGGATGACACTCGGCACAGTGGCTGCAATTGACTAGTTTTTAGCGATTTTGAAAGAAAAATGCTAACGAAATACATCAATTTTAAATGTTTTATTACTTAAACTAGATAAAATACTATCTGGATTGCATTTATTAATATACTGCCAGTTTACCCATAAAACTGTCTGTTATTCCAGCCAAATGGTTCAATAATATTTATTATTTTATGATTAGTCCAAAAAGGCAGACGTAAAGATATTGTTGTTTCTTTTTCCTAAGACTGCTACCTAAATCTCTTCAGAAAAATTTCAAGGGGACCAAAAGTTCCCTCTTGTTTTTTATACATTTCTCCCATCACCCATTGTCCTGTGACGCAGCTTGAAGTCGGTCAACATTCAGGATTCTCTTTTTTTTTGGCTAAAGCTGTGGCAAAATGATTTTTATGCGAATTTTATTACTGTTAGCCGCTGCTGGACTCTTAAAGCTGCCACGGCTGCTTGGGGAAGTTTATTCATTATTGACTTTCCGCCTCGTTGTCCGCGTCACCGAAATAAATGCTTAAATAAGCCAGCGGCTTTTCAATTTCGACAAAGTTTAAGTTGAGGCCCACGGACGGACTGCCTGCCCACCCGTTTGGGGGCTGTATATATTTGTATATGTATGTAGAACTTCAAGGAGCCCTTGGGCGATCCGAAGTCCGTGTTTCTGTCACATTTTTTATTACAATTTCCATTTGGTGTTTATAATTTGTGTAGCAAATTGAGCGACAGAAATGGTGACATTCATGCGTGCAACGCAACTAATTTTCGAGAGGCGTCGAGAATCCAGATGGGGAATCGCTCATTTGGTGCTGCGACCACGATAATGATGATGATGATGAACTGCCCGCAGGCAGCTGATTTATGGGGCCATCGCCCAGCTGCAGATGGTGGGTAGAGCACTGAGAGAACTATCAGGGGAGACTTTGAAGGATTTTTATCTCATATTAAGGAAAGCTTTGTTTTTAGGTATTTCTTTGGTTTCTCATCAATATTATCTTAGATAAAAAGATGTACCAATTATATATATATATAGTTTTCTGTATTTTTCGGTCAGTGTACTAGTAGTTTGGGTGGGGTAGTGAGCTGGCGAAAACCAAAACAAGCCATGTGGAGGGCTACCATTCGGCTGCATGGATTAATGAGCCACAGCAGCGACCACATTGGGATTTTCGAAGCCTCGCAAAACTGGGACTGCGGACTGGGGAACTCTGTGGATTATGTTGACTTTCTGCAGACAATGCTGCCTGCCTACTGGCTCCTGCCGCCTGCAGGAAGCGGGGGCCAAAGGACTAAGCCAAAGCCAAAGGACCGAGCCCGGCAAGCATCATCACAGGATGTGCGCCCCTCCGGTCTGTGTGAGCTTTGGTGTGGACTGGTGGCAAAAATTAAATTATGACAGCAAATGAACATCCGCAGGTGGGGTAGCCGGAGAGCTTGCCCCGGAAATGCTGAGCCGCTGGCACCGAGGCTAATAATGAAATACATGAATTTTTTAGACAATAATCGCCGCAGCTTAGCCGGGATTATAATGGGCGCAGCATGATGGCACAGGGAATAACAAAGGAGGCTCTTCGGGCTCCCACTTCCAGTCTCTGCCTCTTTATTCTGCTATTAAAGTCGAAGAAAAATAATAACAGGGTGGTTAACTGAAATAAAGCCAGAAAACTATGTATTAATTTTCGCATACATTGATGTAATTTTTGATTGTCTAATCAATTATTTTTGTTTACACAACAAAACATTGCGAATTGCTGCCTAAATAAACATTAAATGCAATTAAATTGTTTAATGACCCACATTGATCGAGTTTTTTCGAGCGACAACTTGGTCCCCGAAAACTTTGTGCTGAAGATTTACGACCTGCATAAATTTCATAATTTCCCAATGGGTTAATTGTGTGTCTTTGTTGTGTTTACCCAGGACAATTGTAATAAAAATTTAATTTCCGTTTTGTCCCGAAATATCCGCAAATAGAGGACGGTATTTTTCAGGCCATCAGCTTATGCTGATGAAATCTCTCTCTCATTTAGATTGTATATTTACTCGTTTATATTAATGTGCATGATGCGATTATAAATTTATAAACAATGTGCTGCTGCTGTCATTGATACCGATGACATGCTTTGGCTGGACCAAAATAAACCCTTTTTGCAAGCCGAGAACATTGTGTATTTGCCACTACTGGCTCCTGAAATTTAATTAAACTTGTAACAGCATTATTTCGATATGCAGACCAAGCCACGACGACGACGACAAGGACACTGTCGAGAGACAGCAACAATGAAAACTGGCCGAAGCCAGCGTGGTAGAAAATGTTGTGTAAAAAGCGTAAAATATTATTTGCAATTTCCCAAAACCTACAACTAGAACAAAGGCAGCTCACAGCAATTTGATTTTTGCTTTTGATTTTTATTGCAGTAAAGGATTTTTTAATTTGCACATTGCTGGAATAGTTTTCGGTTGGTTTTTACTGCATTATTATTTGCCAATATATTTCGCATTCACAGAATGTTTTTTGTTGCTTATTTTTTACGTTTATTTACGGCTGATACACTTTATGTAGATGTATGCATAGTTGGCTGCATATTCAGAATCTGGCGTTTTGATTTTTAATTGAATTTCTGGGCCACGGCTGCCTGGTTTTGGCAAATGACGAGACAAACAAGCAGAAATCGAGTCCACTCGGCGTATACGCAATTTGTGATAACTCATATCGGATTTCAAGTACGACGATCGCTTGATTGGGTTCTCTTTCAGATCTCTGAATCAAAAATTGTACTCTCAGGACCTGCTTGAATCTGCTAATTGATATGCATGTGTCGTTTTTCTATTGCCACCGTCGCTGATGCTGCAGTTTCCACTACTCCCCTATTATTTTCCCGCAGAGAAGCCCCGCTGACAATTTTCCATTAATTGAAAATGCCAATGGCCGGTAGCCATCAAATTGCCAGGTATATTGCGGGGTCCTTCAGGGCCAGGAAATCCGCGGGGTCCCTCTATGTGTTCCGCTATGTGTCCTCCCCTTTGCATTGTAGTTTTTGGGGGGGCCTATATCGTCGGCATAAATTATGAAATGGCCCAAAAATTTGGCATATTTTGATGACATGTCCGTACTATATTTTCTATTTGGCCTTTTCCATTTTCTATTTGTGATGTCCAGTTTCCCCTATTTTCTTTATTTTGGAAAAAGTCAAATATTCCGCATTATTTGCCATGTACTCGTGTGGGTTGCTGTGGCGGCAAACCAAACAACTGTCAAAGCAGTTCGTGTTTCCACTTTTAGTTTGTCAATGCGAATGGATTTGCCATTTCCCGTGTGTGTGTCCAAGTTATTTTTAACCCACTTACAGAGAGGGGGAGTAAAAGCCAAGGTACATATTGGAAAAGTTACAATTTAATTACTCAGAAATTGTGGACATCACTTCAAAATGAAACTTTAAATACAAAGAAAGTTGATTTGAAATTTAGTTTAACTTATTATTAGAGTCTAAAATAAAACGTTAAAATTTATATAAGACTTTACTTGACATTTATTCAAATTTAATTTATTCGTAAGCCCATCACTGAATTACCACGTTCTCTGTTGGTTTTCCATACTTAAACTAATTAAAATGTATATAAAATATTATGCAGGCATAAGAATACATACAGTTTGCCATACTTATTTTAAAAATTTTTTTGTGCATAAATGGGTAGCAGGTGAAAATTCGTTGCATTTTTTCGATTGAACGTGTTTTTTGTCCGAATAGCGAATTTTCCGTGCTTCTGTATATTTTATAATGATTAAAATTTGTTGTCATAAAGGCCAGCGAAACCCAACCGAAAAATAAAATATATATCGGAGATCCCCTTTTATTTTTCATTTTATTGAATATTTTACAACCGTAAGGCAGAGTCGGTCGGTGGTTTTTATGATTTATATGCCACTGTTTGTGGATATAAGTCGGGGCTTAAGCCGGTTCTGCTTTAAAAGTTATTAAAACTGTTGAGAGAAACTTACTTTTCGCCCCATTTGCCACTCAATGTAATTCTTAAACAATTTCCTTGTGCTATTTTCTAGCATTTCTTGTTCGCCAAGGCAAGAGGATAGCAAAAACTAATTTAGAAAATTGTTTTTAGCCTCTGTACCGGCTCCTCCGCTGCCTTTGCCTTTGGCTGGGCCCGGGGGCAAGTGAGAATTTTCTAGAGGGTCCTGAAATGAATCTAATAAAGAAATTACTCCAGACAGGATAGCCGCCGCCAAGGACGCGTTGCCTACGCTGAATAAAATTTCAACGATGTCGCCAATTGCTGGGGGGTGGCCGTAATGAGCTGAATATAAAGTGCGTGGTGCCACACGGATCGGGGGAGTCCTAAATCGCTGTTTGCTCTTAGCCATAACATGAATAATTTAAAAAACAAAAGGCGAAACGATTTGCGACACACGACGCCGCTAATACACTTTGCCAATGCGATTGCGGATGTGTGAAAAGGATCCTTTGTATCCTGCTGCAGACAATGGCCCAGTCGCTATTCAAGCATTCAATTCACCAATTTGCGCTTAATGTTTGACTATTCCTAAATGGCCAGAAAGGCAATGTGTGTGAGCATTCCCCAAGAGGCCAAAACAGGTAACTGAAGCGCACACGTGGCCCCCTCGTTGGCCCAATAAATAAGTCCTGATGGCTAAAATTGCCGATTCAACTTATTCGTATTCGCATTCGTATCCTCGGAGTACAGGGAAACAGTTGTCTGACTTATTCATGGGGGCTTCTGCCGCCACCATTGTTTTTATTGGTTACCCATTAACTTTATGTTGTATCCGAGGCGACAGCAATTCACAATATCCTGGAGGGTAGGAGGAAGTGGTGTTACTTTCTGGGTGCTAAAAGAAAGGACCTTAAAGCGTGAGGCTCCTACTTGAAATTGTTTAAGAAAGTCTCAGTATTTAGGCAAAAGAGGAATTTTTTAACATTAAATTGATCATATTTTTTTGCAAGATTTGAATATTTTTTTTATATTATTTTATTCCAGGCTAAGATTTATTTTTAGCATTTATATATTATCTCTCAAGTCTTGCAATGACTTGACAGCTATTTTGATGACTGGAAAACTTTATGAAATATCCACAAAATCATGTGCCATATCTCCCCCTGACGAGATATGTTTCAAATGAAAACCGTTTCCCTTTGTCTTTCGCTATGGCATCATTTAGGCCAACAATTAGCTGCAACCAGCCAGCAGCTGCAGTTACACGGCCACTTAAGCCAGTTCTGTGCGAAAAGCGTGTAAGATGTCTCAAAGTAGACCAAGTACACTCTGTTTTGTTCGAAACAGCATCCATCCCCATTCTCATTCCCAGAACCCTTTTCTTTTGTTTGTGTCGCTGGAACTTTAATTGCGAAAACATTTTCAAAAGTTTTTCATAAATTTCTCGCACTTATCCGAAAGTAAATAACGCAAACAAAAGTAAAGTAAAAGTGTGTGCTACTTATACAGCTTATAATACCCAGTAGTAGTGCAAGTGGAGTACTTGTTGGGTATACAGGGTATATGGGTTTTGGGGGAAAGTGAAGGAAACAGGTTTAATTACCTATAATATTAGGAGGGTATTAAGTTAAAATATTGTTTAATGGGAATTCATTGAAATTTCTTATTAATCATGTACCTAAAATTCTATTGTAATTGCAATATTAACACCCAATTGCTTAATAATTACAATAAATTAATTAAGACTCTCCCTTTGTCTTTGCATCAACCCTCAGAAGTAGGCAACAAAAAAGTTAGGCAAGACTATATCTAAGCTTTCCATACTTTTTAAGTTATTCCTGTTGTGAAAAAATGCAAATATGCTAGCAAGCTGCAGGACCAGGTACTCTATGGTCGCATTAGTTTTTTCCACCTCCTTTTTTGCTTCCCTTTTTCCGTGTGTGAGTGCAGTTGCAGTTGCAGCATCAAACTCCGTTGCAATGGCGGCTGCAATGCACATCAATAAAACGAAAATTGCTGCAGAATGGCGCACAATTGTCCTGGGAACTAAAAGGCGTTGGAATCTGTGTGTGTATGTGTGGGTGGGTGGGCGTAGCAGGTTGCATTGTTGTTGTTGCTGCCATCCTGCTGCTGCGGCTGCAGTGAAAACAATCGGAATTATAGCAAACAAGCGCGTAAACTTTTCGCTTTCATGGTCGGATATATCTATATATGTGTCAATGGTAGTATGTGTGTGTGTGTATTGTGTGTGCGTTTCGGTGTTTGCGTAGCGGCATTGCAGTTTTATTGCTCTGAGGGCAGACATTAAAATGCCTGACAAGAAGCGCCGCGCCGCCAACTGGCAACCTAATGCCACACAGGCACACAATCAGGTTCTTCTGTAATCACAAATGTTGCCCTCAAAATAGGTTTCAGTTTCTGATGCAAAATTCAACATTTTAATTTATATTGATTTTTTTTAATTATTTCAGATACTTTTGAACTAAATTTAAGATTATTAAATGAATCCAACAGTTAAAGAAAATGAAGTAATATAGAAAGTGTTTAAATGTATGTAATGAAGTTTTTTACTTTAATTTTTTATCTTCTTTAGATTCTTATTATCTATTAAATAGTTGTTTTATTATAAACAAATATGTGCCATAAATGAGCTTTTAATTTGAAATCAATTGAATTTACACACATAAGGGACATGCTTTTTAATTTTGAAATTATTCTATTACATTTTTTCGACTCTTTAATAGGTATATATTCAATCTGTAAAGTTTTTGTAATTGCAAAATTGTTGCAGTTTTAAAAATGCAAAAAATGTGCTCCTAAAGCTTTGTCCCCATTAAGAGAATGTTATCCCGAAATGATTTCGATTTTGTCCGCAATAAAACCAAAACAGACATCACTAGTTTATGCGGTGGCTTTTTATGTGTTAGCATCGGAGAAAGGGATATTTTTTTTGGTTCAGTTTTAACCTTTTTTTATTGCTGCTCTTGATGACGAGCGAACTGCGCTCATTTGCGTGCAAATTTTGGGGGGTACAAAAAATGTATGTCAACAAAAGTTTTTTGGTTTTTCGCAACCAATGTTGTGTCTGCTTTTACTAAATTTCCCAGCTGCCGCTGTTATTGCCGCCGCCGAGTGTCCTCGGAATGAATCTAATGGCTCTAAAGGGACGGACGGACACAAAACCTGCTTGCAATTAGAGAGACTCCGGAGCTCGGCCGGAGAAAGTTGAGAGTACGGGCACGGTTAGTGTGTGTGTGTGCACAACCCTTTTTGGCAGTTATGACAGCATGGAAACTGGGTGGCGGGGAACTAGTTATGCTGCCATAATTAAATGTAAATTATCGCCATATGTACAAAACTGTTGCCATGTTTACCTATTTATTTGTCAGTTAATTAGTTCGGAATGTGTGCTTCTCCCGGTCTCATTTTCGTTCACGCTTTCCCCCAAAAAATCTGGTGACTTTTCCCTGTTCTGTCGGCATTACAAACCACGTACAAGGAATGTAATTATTTTCATTACATCCACAAGCAAACAACAACAAAAATGTACACCCAAGACAAAGGCAACAAATGCCAAAAAAAAAAAAAAAATACAAAAAATACAAAAAACATGGCGTTGGCATTTCCAATACAATGTGCGCTTGTGCTCTTTGGCTTTTGTTTATTTTTGACATTGACGTCCCTCATTAATGTAAACGACGTCGACTGGCATAAAAAGGCGACCTTCTGTAATTATAATTAATACGAAAGGAACATGAGCTCTCTAACACACACACAGCACAAGCCCAGGACTTCCCGTGTCAATGAGCTGCGTTGACCCGAAACCAATACAACAAGGAGCCAAGGGCAGGGATACACAGTTAAATATATTTTGCAACTCGCGTTTATTACTAAATTTGAGTAGAAGCTATGACAAGTCGTTGAAGTAATTTGTAAATTGTTTTTCATCCGTAGGTGCCACAGAAATCGTTCTTTATTCTAAATTCGGATCAAAAGTAACAAAATATTTAAATATCAACAAATAATAACTAAATAAAGTCTTTTTCTAAAGTAAAATTAAAACTAGGGTAAGCAAGAACTTATTTTTTATTTCCTTCCATACAAAAAATATTATTTTCCAGTGCACGCTAAGTAATTCTGGCCAGAGCTTACAAAATGCGTCTTTCGTGGCATTAAAAATTCCATTAGCTGCAAACTGCCCGCGTTAATTAGTGGTGCAAACAACTGATAGAAATTTTGATTTCATCTTGTTAAGAAAGCGGAAGGGGGCTGCTCCTTCTGGTTCCTGGAAAAGAAGGGGTGGCTTGGGTATCAGGACTTACCGAAAATGCGTCCTGCCCGGGTAATTGGCAAGGTAACCGAAATCAGGAGCAGGAAAAAGCTAGGAATGATGAGCCCTCGACGATTTCCGTATTCCGGCGATATGCGTAGCGTCATTTTGTTGATGATGCAATTGCAATTTGTATTTTGTTTTGGTTTGTTTTTATTCCTGCACTCTCTCTCTCCTTTAATCTAAAACAATTTTTTGCGGTGGTTTGCGTTACGTTTTTTGGTGTTGAATTTTTGGTTTTTACTCGGCGAATTCAGTTTTCTCTCTGGCAGCCTTGGGCTTAGAAATCAATTTAAACGTATATTTTTTATAGATTTTTTTGTTTATTTCCAGTGCCAATTAAACAATGTTTGAGTGAGGAGTTGTGGCTTGTGATAGATATTTTTTAGATTCGGCTTTTTACACTGATTTTGGCTTTAGGTGATCATTTTGAACGGGGCTGCAAATACGAGAGAAAGGGAAAACATTCAAATTAAATTTTTGTGTGAAAATAGGATCATTTTTGATTTTGTTTGGGATTGATTCGAAAAATATAAGCCAAGATCTGAGATATTATCACTAATTGTAATATTACTTCCATTTTAAAATATTTAATTGTGTTAAAGTAGCTAATTATAACACATTTTTCCCCATTTTAAATAGCACGACAATGCAGCTGGTGTGAATTTAATATTTGCCGCTGACGGTTTGGCCTTTTCAATTTCTGTATGCAGGGACAGGGGTTTTTTTACGGGCTCCTAAAATTCCGCAGCCACTATCCCTTTCGTTTTTAGTTTTTGCGGCTGCAAAATTAACTAAAGATGTCAGTCCCTCCCAGCGGGGTGGCATAAACTACCCACCCGTATGTGAGAGGGAGTGTGCGTGTGTTGGCCAAAGTTTATATGCTGAAAATGAATTTGGCATTTTTACAACAGAGCACAGCGAACAGCGGCGCTCTCGGAAGTCTCACAGCATAAAATGGAGTGAAATCTCTGCTGGTGGTGTGCAGTCAACTAATGTGGCCAAAAGGGGTGCGATGGGGGCGAGGCTGGGGGGTGGTGCAAGCAGTAAAAGCGGGCTTATAGTAAAAGTGAAATGCGCCCGTGGCGGGCTGCACATTTAATGCGGCAAACACAGTTACAACATGTGGCAGCAAATGGCGATTGCTTGGCTGTTCTCGGCCCCAAAAACAACTTGGCTTTTGACTATAAAAACGAGCGAGAGGTTGCCTTAAAGCTGCCACGCCCCTGGCTTCTTTCGCCCCAACTTTGGCAGCAGCAGCAAAAACACACCAACAAGGACTGACAACAACGGAAGCCGCCGCACATTGCACATGACGTAAATGTTGTGGTTGCTTTTAAAAACTTTGTTTTAATGTGTTTGCTGCAGGCTGCACTGCGAGTATTTTTTGCTCCCTTTTTTTGTTAACCTCTTTCCCAGCGGATCCTCCTCCATGTGTTGACGTTAAAATTTAAAGTTCAAATTTGTAACTTCCACGGAGGAAAGTTGCAATGAAAACAGAGCAAATCGTTTTTCAAACTTTTGGCAGTTGTCTCAACACAAGAGAAGTCTTTAAATCGGAAAATGAGATTTAAAATTATTTTTAAAAGGTGTCTGCAAGAAGGATATTTTTAGTTTTCATAACTTATAGCCTACTTTTTTGGTTAAAAAAAAAAGGTTGCAAATGGAATATAAAATGAGATTTTAAGCAAAATATTAATTATTTTCTATTTTCGAGTATATTAGGAGCACCTAAAATGCATTTATTGAATTAATTTTTCCTAACTTTGCTGCTTTCAATTGAATGGGAAAAACTCTTTATGATTAAAAACCATAACTACTTTTACTGCTTTTTTTATTAAATACAGTTTTTAATTACATGATGCACATAACGAAAAAGAAGTTCCTGACAACAGCTCCATTGCTGGCTTTTCACATTTTCATTTCATTTTTAAACAATTTTCACAATCGTTTTTTGCTTGGCCTTTTTTGGTATAAAATGAAAATCAAAGGATAGCTGCGGCAAAATATTACACTGCTGCAGCCGCCGCTGTTGATAATTGAAGTTATTTTCCATATTACACACCCCAGGACTTCAGGTGTGCAAAAACACATTGACTTTTTCACTGGCACCACCTCTGCCTCTATGTGTGTGCGTGTGTTGTGGCTGCAAAAAACTGAGTTTGTGTAAATAAGTTTTTCCTGAGTGCGCTGCCTTTGTAGCTGTTGTTGCTTGTTTGGCTATGGCTCTGGCCAGGAAACAACATTAACGCAAGTTTGTTTGACTTTACACACAGAGATATTAATATAAGAGCATTAAATACATGTTTTAAATACAAAATTGGAAGGGCTTTTAACACATATTTTGTAGAACTTGTAGCTGAGCAAATTTATTAACAAGTTGAAGTAAAGGGAACTGTTGGGGACTGAGGAGGATCGTTTATGGGCTTCTTCTTTATTTATTTATTAAAATGTCACCTTTATTTTGTGTTTGCAATTTCATATTTAATTTTGTTTCTTTCTTTGAATTTCTTCACGGTATTTATCTCATTTGTTTTGCTTCTTGTTTTCTTTCTTGTTTCATTTTTGATTTTTTTGTGGATATAAATAAATTTAAACAGCTTTTAATTTTAATGTTTCTTTTAAATTATTATTCACTAAAGTTTTTATATGTTATTAAAAATATTTGCTTGTTCACAGACAAGTTCCTAATAGTTTTTATGATGTATTCTTGTTCATTAGCATTATTCATTATCCCCATAACTTATTCATCAAATGCCAGCAAGTAATATTTAATTCGATGTGTCATCAAAAGAAAAGTTCAAGAACACGTACAAATATAGGCATTTTGTATAATTGGAGCACTCCTATTGATGTTGGGTTAGTGGTTAGACCGCTAATAACCATTATTACTGCCGTCGCAGTCGAAGATTGTGTAATTCTGGGGCCAAGTGGAATCCTAATGAAGACGTGGCCCCCGAGGAAGCCATTAATAGTGGCGGCTAGACATGCCCAACCCCAAAAACAGGCAACGCCTTACGCTAAGCACCTTAACGACAATTGCTGCCCCTACCCGGGAATAGCAGCATTTTCATCTCCGGTGGCAGTTCGTCACTCAGCTCAACAAGTTACCCCGGAAAATGGAAAAACAGAAAACAGAAACAGCTCGTAATGACCAGTGCCAGGGGGCAATTAAAGTTCCTCCGACGGATACTAGTTTCTAGTTTTCTCAATTTTCCACATAACTCTGCCCGTACGCTTCCCCTTGGTCGTGGCCATTAGCAGACAGTTCCGAGCCGCTTTCACGCTTGAATGCTCGGGGAGAAGCGGAAGAGCGGTGGAAAGCGTTAAGTAGCTGCGATGTCAGTAGCCGATTTGCAGTTATGACAACGCCAAAACCGAACTCTGCTCGTCGCCTTTCGCATTTCCAAGTGCACCAGCAGCGACTACTCCCTTTTGGGGGAACAAACTTTAAATTAAACAGTAGCGAAAAAAGCAGCAGGAGCTGTCAACCGAAAACAACGGGGCGAATGTGAGCTTTCCAGCAGTGAGAAGAAATATCCATGGAGTTGGTCAGGAATTTAAGGAATTTTTAGGACCCAAAAGTGAATTTCAAAATTTATTAGAAGGGGGAAAGTAATTATATTATTGTGTGCTGTTTAAAGTTATTGGGTTTTAAACTGTTTTGCTGTTTTTTTTTTTCAAATAAGGGAATCCATAACTTTTCTTAAGAATTCTTTATAAATTAGTTTTTTGCAAAGTTTTAAAGATGAAATCGAAAACTTGCAAGGAGTTTATGAACATTTTTACTTCTGCCTAACCATTGGATTTTAATATATATTTTCGTTGCACAACTATTTTTATATACAAATACCCAGTACATTTTTTCCGTGTGCATCGCAGCGCGGTAGTGAAGAGCGAAAAAATATGGCACTGCATTTGGCATGAGGCAGGGAAACAAGCAGCCCGGGAATTGTCGGAGTAGAATCATACAAAATATGCAAAGGACAGCAGCAACATTGGGGGTAGAGCAGCAGCAGTAGTAGCTCCCAGCAGCAGCAAAAGCAGCACAAGTTGTAATTTACAGCTTATTTACGTTTGAATAAAAAATGAATTAAGACAACGAACCGGCAGCATGACAGAGTAGGAGCAGCTTCCTCCCTCCTGGCAACTCGCAAAAGGTAAATGCATAAATAAATCAGGCAAAGTCCAAACAGAAAGAGGGAAAAATATGGGGAAAAGGGAAAGGAGTGGAGCCAAGTTAGAGCAAGTAAATGTAGGAATATAATTAAATGCTTTGACATGAAATAAAGGCATTCAACTAAATGGGAAACTGAATACCGCTGCTGCAACTCGGTTAATTAGCCCCGACAGCGAGAAGGTGTTGCAATGTCCTTCCAAAAGGTTGGTCGCTGCTCTTATTGACTGACACCAATTTTAAGCTTAGGAAAAAAGAGAGGTTTTTCTTTTATTTATTTTAATTTTATAATAAACAAATAACTTCTTAGTGATTTGAAATAAATGATGGATTGATTAATACAGTTTATTTTGTAGTTCAGAATTCGCTTTCTATGTTTGTTGACCATATTATAAAATATTAGCTATTTAATGTAGCTGCAAGTTTTCTATAAATCATTTTTCCTATTAAAAAAATATTAAAAGAAATGAAAGCTTTTACATACTTAATGACCTCTTGAAACACACACTAATATTTATTAACCATTTTAAATACAAGAAGTGGTTTTTATAACTTATGTAACAAGCTCCTAGTGCCCCAGCACTTCAATTTTCAAAAGCATTTCTCACTTCCCCAACATCTTAATTCTTGCTATATTTCCAAGCCTTGTAAGAATTTTTTATCTTTACCCGGCATGGAGCCAGAATTTTAAATATTTTTTCTGTGAAAAACAAACTGAATTCCGCGCCAGCAGGATAACAAAAAAAAAACACGTGTCAAGTGAGCGCAATATTACGAGGACTTGTCCCTATATTTGTCCCGCTGTCTCCACGCGTTCTGGCACATATAGATGAAGATTATAATGCCAGACGGTTCACAATGGAGTGAGAAAAGAATAAATAGAGGGAAAATAGAGAAAAACAGAGGAAAATGCTAGAAACTAGAGAGGCGAAATAACAAACACACGAATAGCAAGAATAACAACTCGCTGCATCAGCTTAAGTGCAACTGGAGCCGTCGCAGTGTGTGGCTCAAGTGTTGGCGCTTTCCAGCAGCAGCAACAAAGGGGTGGAAAGGGGAGGGTCCAAACACCACCCCAGTCAACCCCTTAACTCCATCCAGCCAGCCAGAGCGACAAGTTGCCTTTGTGGCATCAAGTGCATCACAATTGCTGGCTGCAACTTGCAACAATGAGATTATTGCACACTGAAATTTATGTGTGCCAGCCACATACGCCTAATCATGTTGTAAGCACTTCCACGGCCGACAAAAGCACACAAAAAATGTATTAGAAGGGACACTCTCCGGCAATCTAATTTGGTTTGTTTAGATTCAGTTGCAGCCTCGGCTTACAGCGAATATATTTTATTATTTGCTGATGTTTGCAATTTGGGCACGTGCTGCAAATTTTAAAATAGTTGAGAACGTGTGAGCCAGCAATCCAGGCAAAGGTTAAGCGCACATACACAGGACACACACATCCTCTTGGGTCGAAGGACCATTTTTGCGCTTCGCTGCCTTTGTTGACAAACACATTTTCCTCCTTTTTTTCTATTTCTTCGAGTGGGGCAAACATAATGTCGGAGTGCGTCACCGAAAATCAGAGCAAATTTAGTGGCAAAGCAAATAAATTAACTTTAGTTTGCTCCTATTTTTATTTTTTATACAAAAGAAATAAGTATTTGGAAATGTCTTCTTCGCCTCGTGTCAGACTGCCTTTTATTGGCCCAACAAATGGCACTGGAATTAAGAAAAATGGCGCAAAAAAGGGTTGCCCACTCGCCCTTGCCTGAGTTTTTGTTCAATGCCACATGCAGGCGATCGAAGGACAGAGGGCAATCCTTTTAACTGGAAACCCAAATAACGTCGGCTATTAGCGGCCGGGCATGACCGAAGCTCGGGTCAGCAGTTTAGAATAAAGTTTTTGTCGGCAAACCGATTTTCAGGGCCTAGAAAGCCCAGCTAACCAAGTCGCCGACACTCACTAATTAAACTAATTAACTGAGATGGCCGAGGGATAAATTCAGGCCCAAAAATGTCTTCCAGACTTGGCCAACAAATCGAAAGGGAAAGAAAAGGCTGCTTCGCGCCACACAAAGTGGGTCACAAGCCGGAAACGCCAAGAAAAATGGAAAATATGCTGCCTCCGATTAGACAGCGTTTAAGGGAAACTCCATAAAGGGATTTAATATTTCTCTAAAAATTTAATAATGTCCCAGGATAACCACCTTTTGATGTGGTCTATTTCCTGCCCGCTCTGGATCTTCTCACTGAGTTGCTCTATTCCCGATGAGAACCGCGACAACGATCGTGGATCTTTGCTCGCCTTCGAACACAAACAAAAACTTTTCACTTGACACTGATTGCTGCTGCATTTTAATCAGACTTTATATCATGGACTTTTCTTTATATTTCTCATATATGCCTTGAATGCAGAATAATAATTCCGAGACACTAACGGCGGCGTCAGGATAAACGCGGACACACGCGACGCGAACGTACGAAGTCCGGCAGCAGCGCCAGCGGACACATCCTTACGAGCGCACAACAAACACGAAACTGAGCGCTTCGTCTTTTCCACAAATAAATTCCGTTCCCAGTTCCCAGTTGTCAGTTGCCACCGAGAATCCGCCAAGTAGCACCACTCCATATCCATCGGTGGCTGGGCGCTCGGCTCGCGTTCCGAGTTCAAAGTTCCCGAGCTCCGGGCTCTGGGCTCTGCCTTCTGCGTTCCCACCACCCGAAGACCCGAGCTGCGTTGCCTAGATTTTTGTGCGCGGGTGGACTTCGCCTCGGCAGTCGTCCTGCCGAGAGTTACTCTCTCAGGCTCTCCGCGGGACAGGACTCTCTCGTGTCCTGTTCTATTTTCAACTCCGAAACCCACCGCAGTTACTCCGAATCTAGCCCGAGTTATCACTGATAAGAGAAGAGAGCGCAACACGACCTGCTCAAGGCAGTCAGGTGCAATGCCTTCTGAAACAAATAGGAATGAAATGCTGTTAGAAAATATTTTAGAGTCATATTCATTAGTACCGAAAGGTCTTTGCCAAATGCAGGAATGCTTGGGCTTCAATTAAATTAGGAGAATATTTGATTGGGCCACTTGCGGAAGCTATTTTTTTATTTTCTTAATTTTGTAAATCTATTTACTTGCATATTTAAGAAAAAACTCTGAATAATTACGACTAAATCGTGTGGAAATTTTTATAGAAACGCAATATACTTTAAAGTAATGTTAGTCGAACAAATTCTATATAGCATTTAGCCTGTTAAAAATGTTATTTTTTGTTTAATAATTAAAAAGCATTTCAAAATTTATTTTTATTTGGATTTAAGCTAAAGCTAGAGAATTCAGTTTAATATATTTATTTATATTTTCGCTTGTGTTACAAGTTAACGCTTAAATATTTTTACAGAACAATATTTTGTGAAATTATTGGTAATTTAAAAAATTGTATAGTAATGGAAATATTATCAAGGATTAATATTTAGTTCCATCATTTATGTTAAGACAACTTAATGCTCGATAATAACAGAACAAAAACATAAGACTACTATCAGACATATTCATAGTCCTGTGCAACCATAAAACACTGTTAATGTAATATTGTTTCTGTTAAATTCCTAAAGTGTAAAGAACAAAAAATAATTTAAGAAGCCCCCCTGAAATTCAATTAGCAGTTTAATCGAAATCATGCTACAGTTAACATTACAGAAATCAGAGCTCTCCTTCCATTAACACAGGCTCAGATATAGTAACATAACAGCATAGGGGTGGAGAAAGGTTTCGAAAGCAGTTTCGTATTTCTGCTATTCTGGCAGCTGTACAGAATCTGTTAAATTTTCGAAACAACTTTAATGGTTACATAAACTACCCCTTGTTTTCAATGAATGTTAAATGACTCTGCTGCCGTCAGTTCGAATAGCTGTTGTTTTATGAAACTGGAGTACGGCGTTACATTTCGAGTAATAAGGTAATGTGAAAGTACATTTGGCTTATAGAGGGGTGGAATGGATTCGTCGGGCTGTAACAGCCTTTTGTTTAGTTTTCGAATGCTAAATCCAGCGAATGTTTACTTGAATCTGAAATGGCTTTTACACATCTTACTAGGATGTTACTTGGAACTGTTACTGTTGCGTTACATTTCTGCTTGTTGAATGGGAATGGTATAGGTTAGTCGGGCTGTTACTGCCTTCTGTTTAATTTTTGAACGATAAGTCCAGCGAATGTTTACATTAACCTGAAATACATTTAACATTTCCTACTAGTATGTTAGCTGCCGTTGGTTGGAGTTACACTTCGAACTGTAACTGTTGCTTTACATTTTGTTTATTTTTCTAATGTTAAATCCAGCGAATGTTTACTTGAACTTGAAATGGCTTTTACGTATTCTACTTGTAGTATGTTAGCTGCCGTTGGTCTGCATTACACTTCGAACTGTTACTGCTGCGTACATTTCGGTTTGTGGGGTGAATGGATTCGTCGGCTGTAACAGCCTTTTGTTTGATTTTCGAATATTAAATCCAGCGAAAGCTTACATTAACCTGAAATGGTATGTACATATTCTACTAGGATGTTAGCTGTTTACATTGTGGTTCAGCTCTGTTTATGTTCAAAAGGAATGGAAATTCCTAAAGACATCGCTGTGAGAAATTCGTTATGTTATTTCTCCTGCTGTTTTAATAGAAGTGCTGTAGAAATGTATGCTATCAACATGTTTATCTTCTGTTTTAATTTCGTTACATTTCCATACAATAATGTATTCGCTAACAGGATCTGTGCACTCTCTGAAAGATTTGTTTCCTACTACATAAATCATAAGTATATTCGCTTGATTTGCATCAACAGTCGAGTCTAAATATATAGAGATAATATCTCATATAAATATAATTTATGACTGCTAAAATACCGTCGGCTGTAACAGCCTTTTGTTTGATTTTCGAATATTAAATCCAGCGAAAGTTTACATTAACCTGAAATGGTATGTACATATTCTACTAGGATGTTAGCTGTTTACATTGTGGTTCAGCTCTGTTTATGTTCAAAAGGAATGGAAATTCCTAAAGACATCGCTGTGAAAAATTCGTTATGTTATTTCTCCTGCTGTTTTAATAGAAGTGCTGTAGAAATGTATGCTATCAACATGTTTATCTTCTGTTTTAATTTCGTTACATTTCCATACAATAATGTATTCGCTAACAGGATCTGTGCACTCTCTGAAAGATTTGTTTCCTAATACATAAATCATAAGTATATTCGCTTGATTTGCATCAACAGTCGAGTCTAAATATATAGAGATAATATCTCATATATATATATAATTTATGACTGCTAAAATACCATTAAAACCAACAATAACAATAACATTTGCAATGCTCAATCGAACACTGTAATTTTTAGCGTCGATCGATGCGAAACTTCCGGAATTATTGCACCTGCCCCTAAACGATGGCCACGCCCCCTTAAAGCCACAATTTAATAGCCCATAACAGAGACATCCTGCTGCAAGGCAAAATTCCGAAAAGGAAGCACAAGACTCACCCCCTCTGGGTTAGAGTCAGCAGCGCAGTCAGTCAGTTAGTCAGTCCCCTTAATCGACAATGTCAACGCGTTTTCGGAAAAGTAGTTCAAGGAACATCCCGGACGTCCGATCAGGACCTCCGAACAACCCCTAAACCTAACCAGCGACGATTTACAACGCACTTTAAATTGCAAAAAATTGCAACAGTGATAAGGGACCGGGGTGCCCCAAGCACCAGGCGTCGAAACCGAAACTAATTCGCAACAAGCGCAATAAAAATTATGAACAATAGCGGAAATTAGCCATGGCATCCTGAGGGAGGAATGGCGGTAGGGGACAAGGAGCGGCGAAGAGGGGCGGAAAAGTCACTCGTTCTGCGGTTTTTCGCCAAACTGACAGCGCAACGAAATGCCAACCAATGCATGACGAATGCGAGCTGCGCCTGCCGCACTCGGGGAAAAAGTCCACTGAAAAATAACCTAAGGTTTGGAAGTTAAATATAAAAATATTATTTGACTAAAAGCTTAAAACAAACCAAATATGACCTTAAAATCACTCAAATTAAATGTGGGGAACTGAAGTCATGAAGTTATAGAATAATATAATATAATATAATATGTTTTTTAGAAGTTTTGTCAAATATTTTAAATATAAATTAAAACAAGCTGTAAATATTTTTTACAAGAAATTTAAGAGCTTATAAATCTTCTAAATTTATGTTCACCCACAAGTTCTTCTTCATTTCTCCCAGTGCTTTGGCAGGAGTTGCTGGAACAATTGGAGATGACATTGGGGGATAACACTTTCGCTGGGGGTGGACGGAAGTTCACGGGGACGAAGTTCATGGGGACGAAGTTCATGGGGACGAAGTTCACAAGCCCCCATACCAAACACAGCCTTTAATTAGCAACTTTAGTTGATTTTTTGCCAGAAGCCTGAACCAAAACCAGGAGCATGCCCCAGCCCTGTATCCTGCCTTTTTCCGTGTCTCCGTTTGAGTGGCTGCTGCAGCTTCCGGCGGCGCTGCATCTCTTTGCCCGCTGGCTCGTGTTCGTGGTAAGTTGATACCGCTCTCTAAATGGTATCTATATATGTATATATATATATATATATGTATATATAATATCTGGCTGGCTGTGTGTGGAAAAGTTAGCGTTGTTCGGTGGCAGGATAAAGGATGCCGCTCTGAGGGCGAATGACACTTGACAGTGATTTATGGCCGGGGCCACTGATAACCCGCCAAATCCGAATCCAAAGCCGAAGCGGCAAGTGCAAATCCAGGCCAATCACAGGACTCACCCCCCTCAGTTGAGTATCTCATATATACATCTATGGTCTATATATATATTTCCATGCCGCAAATGTTGCAATTTCGAGCCAAAACGCTCGCATGTGCAATCATTTTTTATCGCAAATCTCTCACTCTACCGTGCAGCCGCTTTCCGCCCCCTTTAAGGTCCTGCCCAGCGGGGTGTTAAATTGCCAGGACTGCTGCCTCAATTTCAGCGTCATTCAACGCCATTAACCTTCTGTCAATTTCAATAAGTCAGCGGTTCACAAAAAAGCAGCAGCAGCAGCCTGCCCTGCCCGCCTGCCATTCATGGAAATCTGCTGCAATTGCAATGAATCTGGAGTCCAGATCTAATACAATATTGATAAGGACTCCGGACTAGCCAGGACTGTATTTTAGGGCGGACATGCATGTCCTTAATTACACTGGCATAGCCACAAGGGAAGAACTTCTCTGAATGATAAAAATAAAACTAAGTCGAGCTGCCTCACTTGATGGGCTGTCTAAATTTGAACCTAACGAAGCGTACGGGTGTTTTAAAAAAAGAATAAATATATTTTTCCAGATTTTGATCAATAATTTATGAACCATATGTAACTTTTTTTAATGAGGCAAATATGAAAATATTTCTTTAGTTAAGTTTGTGTTAAAGTGCCAAAACCGCGTTACATGAAGCCCACACAAAATCGATCGGTATTAATGGTATTTCGCACTGTTTTTGCCAGTATTTTGTATTTTTATCCTTGCGGAATGCTGTGCAGGTCGCACAGGCACACCTTGGCCGACCGCATATTCCCCAACGAACAGGACGGGCCAACGGACAGGACAGGACATTGGGCCCGTTCGTTTGGTGGTGGCTGCGCTTGTTGCCATATCCGCTTCCGTTTGGCGCTGTCGTCGTTGTCATGTCTACATGTCCTGCGTCCTGTACGCAGTGTTCCGTATTCCCTGTATTCCAGCCGTGTGGCACATAAATCGTTTAAAATAAAGTGATAATTGCATTTATGTTTCAACTGTCAAAGTGAAGTCAGTCCCGGGGACAGTTGCCTGTGTCCTTTTAGAGTCCTGTTCCTGGGCTTAACGGTAACTGCTGCTGCCTGCTCTGTCGCGACATTTTATGAATGTCGCCGCCGTATGAATAATTGCGATAGCAGCCAATTTCAACGTTCCTCCATCCCATCCATAGGCACTCCATCCATCGAGCCGCGATTCCTTCTGGTTTACGTAATTTCGGGGGTTGTTTATGTCCTTCGAGCGGCTGTCTGTGTGTTCGCATGTTTTAATTTCAGTGTCACTGTGAAGTGGATTAAAGTATTTCTATAGGCTTACAAGCCTAAAACGAGTGCAACCCCTCCGTTGGGTGGGCCCGGCGAGAGCTGCACTCCGGGTTGCCTTAAATGGCAAAACGCACTTTTCCTGCGCTTTTTCAACACTGCAAGAAAAAAATGTGTAAGGTTTGAAAATTAAATCATAAAAAAGGATAGAATATTCGATTTTCTTGAATCTAAAGCTAATCTAACTCTGAAGTGGTTTTAGAAAAAAGAAGTATAAATACTTGACAAATACATTTTCAGTTATATTGTTCTTATAGAACAGAAAATTTAATTAAAGATTTTTAAATTATTAACTGCTTTCCTTCAAAGTTTTATATATTAATATATGTACGTTTTTATTTAAAAATAATCAATTAAGTTGTTAGCTTCCTCTTAATAACAAAAATATATGTATATTAGAATTCTCCCCCCTGCAGTTACATATTTTTTTATACACTTTTTTATCACTGTCTGAGCTTGTGAATTTATGGTGAATGATATATAAGGCACTCCCATCTCGCCCAGTGTGCCTTTGATTAATATGCAACACCCCCTTGGCCCCGTTGGAAACGCGTTCGCGTTTCGTGTGAAGCGGCCAAGTGTTCGCTCGAACCCTGTCGGCCGAATTGAATTGTTAAGCAAATAGCATTAATATTTATATTGTTTTTTACGCCGGCAAGGGTGCACCACAAATGCAGACACTCGGCGCAACGTCAATTGCGTCGCTAAGTGTTACTGCAAACATAGGAAAAAATATTAAATAAAAATGTCGAGAAATCCGCCGCATGTGGCAAATTAGGTTGCCTTTAATGCATGATCTGGGCGCCGAGAATTAAGCAAAAAATAAATAGATATGAATTCACTTAACGGCCACTGCCCCCCGTCTTGACCCTGTATTTCCTTGAGGGTCTTGGGGGTTAAATCGACACGAACCTTGCGTGTTTGAACCCTGGAAAATAAAGAGAAAAACACACACAACGTGTCGATTTGATGAATGGCGTTTATTAAGCAAACAATTTCGAGCTATTTACAGCCTAAGTGAGACCCATGTTTCAACGTGTTGTGGCAGTTAAATGGCTTATTAATATTTAAAAAAAATTACAAAAAATTTAAACAAAAACAGCTAAGGCAAATTAAATACTAAATTGGAACACGACAGACGACTGTAGTAACTGGCCTTAATTTAGACCTTTGCATGTCCCAGAAACTCATTTAAAAAAAGCCAAAAGGCAATCAAAGTGCGGGAAAAATATGGAAATAACTGCAGTGGAGCAGGCTTTTGAGTGGAAATGAGTTTTGCATACAACACGCTCCCGTGTCACGGCTTCATGGGAACCCAGATAAATACAAGCATTTTCCATTTATTATAACCGACTGGCTTACGTTTATGGTCGGAAGTGTAGAGCTGTGGTTAAGTTAAAGGAATTCCAACTAAGTTCACTGATTAGTTAATAAGTCACACTATTTCCTCGTATCTCGTATTTGTGTGAATCTGGAGAATCAGGCAAAACACCTACAGATTTCGTTGACAATTTTATTTTAATAATAATTCATTGTGATGACAGGATATTCGGTTGAAATATTTTCTGTCGCGAGGAATACCTGAAGGCTTTATATAATGCAAGAAACCATTCTTTTACGACAAGGTATTAATAATAACTCATTATATATATCCACATTTTGTTGAATTAAATCAGCAGTTCATATAAATATCCCTTTAATTATTTGTGTATATTTTAATTATTGTTTTATTATATACCCTTTGTACCTTAATTATTTACTTGACATCTCTGATAATTTTCCCTGCCACTTGACTGTTGCCAAACAATTTATAACTTTCTGCCCCTCATCATTTCCACATATTTTGGTTTTTTAGTTTGGCAATTAAAAAAAAAAAAATTAAATAAAATCTATGCAATGCGTAGAGAAAAAGTTTAACCGACAAACTCACATACACACAAAAATGAACCCACCGATTTTCCCAACTGCAAGGGCGGGAAAACTAGCAACTGTAGTTACAATAAATACATATGCAGGACGACTCTGTCGACTCTGTCGCTGGCATTATAGAAATCCCGTTAAACCCACTTAATTCAATAAAACACCTTTCACACACTGCGCCAAAGCCGACAACAAACTATAAGGCTGCGATGTGTGTGTTTATAGTGTGTGTGGGGTGTGCGGGGGTTTTGAATGGTGGGGCGGCGCTTGAGAGCGTGCGCCAAAAGGTACTTCACGGCGGCAATTTACGTTTAAAGTTGCTTAAAGTTGCTAACGACAAAAGTTATAATTGCATAACGTGTGTGTATATATGTATGTACGTCTCCCCGGCTTTTAGAGTGTGTCGCCTTCACTCACACATTTAAATAGAGTGCAGCACACACTTGCAACTGCGCCTGGAAAAATTATACATGTTAAGTACTTCGTTTGAACATAAATCTTGAAGATCATAGAGGGATTCGCAGAGACCAGCCTTAGGTAATAAATGAAGGCGATGAAATTAAAGTTGTGCCTTTTTAAACCATCTTTTCACGTGTCCTTTCTGCGGATTTCAGGCCTGTGCCATGCTCTTTTGATGTCCTTATGTAATCAATTGTTCTAGCTTTATTCTTTTATTAACTTTAAGTTAAGCATATTTATATTGAATTTACAATGCTTTAATGAAGCTTTCTCGCCACCTTTTCAACCCTTTTTCGATCTCTTCTCACGTATTTTCCATATCCACTTGATGCCCCTTTTTTAACTGGTAAAGAGTGCGGCCAGTTGTAAGTTCGCCGCTTCGTAGAAATTCTTTCGAAGGCATACAGATATGAAATATCTAAACAATATTTCGCTGACATTTTTGTGGACAGTGTAAAATCGCAGCTTAAACGACGTTGCGCTCTTTCCTTGCCTCCGAATTCGTATGCGAGGCAGCATATGGCAGCCGGAAATGAAACGTAAATCAAATAAGTATGCAGCGTAAATGCTGCGCGCACACACACCCAGTTACACACCCACACACACTCCTGGCTACACACAGCCAAGGTACAAGTGTATTGTCATTAGCGACACACAACATACACGGAGGCGGGGGGAGGACAGGGGAGGAGAGCCTGCGATGAATCCGAGACGCTGCTCTTCTCAAATTGAAAAGTTTTCAAGTGCATTTTTCATGAAAGTGGCAGCGATTCGAAGGGAAGGCGAAGGAAATTGTTCATATTATAAAATAAAAGCGGAAAAGTGTTGCGAGCAGGGCAATGATGGAAGGGAAACTACATCAGGCAGTGGGGGGCACGCATGTCCTTGGACCACGCCCAACACCCATCGCCCGCCGCTCGACGTCCACTTCCCCCGATGATTTTCCAACTGTCAGTCAGCGGCAGGTTCGGAAAAAATGTCAACGGCACTGCGGGGAGGAGTGGCCTGTCTGTCTGTCTTTCCTTTCCATTTTCCCCCATTTTCATTACGTTGAAATGCGTTTCGTTGAATTAGAAACATTTCATTTTCGCTGCTACTTCCTATTTCCCGTTTGCCTCTGCTTCGTGCTTGAGTTGTCTGCGATTTCTTCCATTTTCCGAGGCGTTTCTCAGAAGGTGTTGGAAATGTTTTATGTCTTAATAGCTTTTCGCAGGCACACACATTCCAGCTGAATGAAAAAAAGGGAGTACTGCTTTACTTTAATGGGTTAACGAGTTTTGCCCCTTTTAACCTTTCATTTTTTATTGAGGAATCCTCAATTAACGCCGCGGGAGTTGTGAAATTTGATTTCGTCTAGGAAGAGCAAGGACTGATCTTAATTGAGTTTTAGCTTAACATAATTAAGGCAACTTTATTTATTTTTTATATACAAAAATGTATAACTTACCCAAATTTGTTTACATTTTAGAAAATTCCTTTTTGCTAGCAAAAAGCTGGGAAAACATGTGGCAATTTTAGCCAATTGGTATGCAGGTAAAAATGCAGTTTCTAAATCTGTAACTCAATTAAATAATATTCCTGTGTTTAATGAAGAGAAAATTAAGCTCCCAAAAACCCTAACCCCAAAGCCCCATACAATACCCGAAAACCGAAATGAAAATGAAACCAAGCAAAACATAATTTCAATTTCCGCTGCAATTATTTGCGGACTCGCCGGCTGCCTCCTCTTCATTGTTGTCATTTTGTCAGCAGCTTAAATAATTAAAATTATACATGTATGCTGGAACGGTCACCGCCCACGTTAACATTCTCTAATTTAGGCGTTGACTGACCAGGACTAGCACAACATTTTCATAATATATGACAACAGCATTAAAGAGGCCCACAAATTTTCAATTTGGGGCGGCGGACGAAAGTTTTCCATATAAAAAATTCAGTTGGATAAATCCGTGATATTGCCGTTCAATGTGAATTATTACCGCCAGCGGGCAATGATATCTATACATCAACGCACTGGGGAAAAATGTAACTCAAATTGAGAGACTTATTATAATATATTATATAGGAAGGTAATTTCTACGGTCTGAACTTAACCAGAATCTTTTTAAATATTTTTCTTTAATTAAAAAACGCTTTAAAAATTCGTATAACCATTTTTCTGTGTGCATTATCCCTTTTAGCCGCCATCCTGTCAACGGCATTCAGTGAGCCTGTCACTCTTACGGGGCTAAAAACATTGAGGGTCAATAAAACGGTTGGAAAACACTTTCCCGACTTTAATGCTCCATGGCTGTGTGAGTTTTGGGGGCATGGGCTTGGGGATGGAGTGAAAACGGCATGATTCCGTCTCTCATATCAGCCATCTAACCATTTAGATAGGCCATGGAGCAGCCATCGAGCACTGAGCCATCGATGCGTGGTCGTTAGGAACTGGCTTTCCCCAGAAATTTGCCAGTTTTCCTGTCGAAGAAGAAGATTGCGATATTGTCTGCCTCTGTGCCTCTCGGTTGTATCTTAATGAAGTATCGATTTCCCTGGCCTCGTCGACGATTTCTCGATTTCATGTGCCCTGCGGTGGAGAGAATTCCTTCGAGTCATGTAAATCACTTATTACATTTTCGCTTTCCGTTTGCCGTTTGCCTTACCCCAGGACTGCGACTTCCTTTCTCTGGCTTTCTTTTCGCTCGTTCTGCTTGTTGATGCACAAAAATGGCTTGCAGAAGCGAGGAACTCCCCCAAAGGCGGCAGCGGGGCTGTGGAATCTCGGAACTTAATCTCAAATTAGTTTTAAGCCTTAAAGGAATTTGACTAACTGAATTGTCATAATGGCAAATAACAACGGAAATAATGGTCGGAATAAAAACGAAACCAATCTAAATGCAAGTGAGAGGGTAAGGGTGTAAGCAAAGACTCAGCGCACAGCATGTCCTTTTCGTCTTCGCACTGTAAGCGGTGGCGTATACGTGATGACTTTGCAAATGGCATGCGAAAAGATGTGTGTGAGTGTGTATGGTGCGTCTGGGGGAAGTTGTAACGTAATCATATTGAAAGCCCACATCATAAAAAGTATTGGATGCTTTATTCGCATTAGTGCGTCGGTCCGATTCGATAAGGGATAATAATTTGTTGGCTGCTAATGCCAAAGCAATTTCCCCCAGACCTCGGCAGGACTTCAGCAAAGTGTGTGTCCATTAATTATGACGCAAACAGCAAATGGAATATATATACTCATAGTTCCCTTAAGTGAGTTATACTTGGCGGCGTATTTTTAGTCCGAGTAATTTATACATATATAAAGATATGAATATGCATGAGCCCCAGCGCTGATGGAGCGATTAAAAAACTGTCTGACGGTCTCTATCTCGCTTTCGCCCTCGAGTTTCGTTACTTTTTCCTTGGCGGCTTTTATTTTTTACGTCGGCTCTCTCTTTTTTTCGGTTTCACTCTGTCAGGCACTTAAACAAATGAAGCTGTCGCCGTCGCGTTATTTATTAGCCAAGCTGGTAAAAATGTTCAGCCTCAAATGCTTTTTTATTAATTTGCATTGCGGCCAACTTACACACACAAAAATACACACATAGAAGTGGCTGGAAAGAAAGAAAGCGCACTTAGCGAAAAAGGGCAGTGTCAGGACGTAAAAAGAAGCCTTTGTTGCTAAAAAAGTCTGTTTTCTAAAAAAATCCGAAAAATTCTAAAGAAATAAGTGTTCTCTGTCTAAATCTTTAAATTATTTCTAATTTCTATCAAAGTTTTTATTTTTAATTATTTAATTAATTCAAGTATCTAGAAAATTGTTTGGTGATCCTAAAAATGGCTCCGAATTATTTCTCCTCTGTACCGCCGCCATCTCGCTCAGTGGCTGCAATCTGAGCCTGCAACGTGGCTTATTTGTCTGGCCAAAATGGCTGCTCGTCTTCGCTGCCACCACCCTCAGCCCTCTCTCCCCCCTTTTCCCTCCCAGCATTCCCTCTAACAGACTCTTTATCGTATGTTAAAGTCAGGGCACACAAAATTTTTAAGTGGTTTTGCCGAAAGTTTCCGAGAGTTGGAGTTTGCGAGCCTTCAGCTTGGCTTTTGTTTAAAATGTTCCGGCTTTTTAAGCGCCACGCTGGGCTCACTAAGTGGGCGTGGCCAGTCGCATATGTATTTATGCATATGTATATATATATATAGGATATATAGTGGGAGGACTTCTCTCTCACACACAGGGCTGGTTGGCACGCTAATTCGCAGCGGGTGACAAAGTAAATTATGATATTCGCTTCCCGACTAACAGACTGCGTGCACTTCCTGCCACGTCTAGTTGTACCTTGTACAACATTAAGGGTATATCGAAAATTCATATAGTTGAGGCGATAGAATTTTAAATGATTTTTATTTATGATTATTTTATATATTTATTAATATTTTTTGGGATTTTACCACTAAACTAATAAATATAATTAGTTTAGAGAGATCCAATTACCTGTATTTAAAAACCACACAAAGTTTATATTTATTAAAATAATAAAAGTAATTTCTTAAATTCTCTTCATTAATACTTATTTGCCAAAATCTAAATATTATTAAAAAATATTCTTTAAATAATTTTTAACAAAAAACCAATGGCTTACACTGACTACCAAGTATCCCTTTGTATAGACACTCATCGCCGCCATTCTTTCTTATTTTCCTCTCTTTATCTTTTCCTCATTTCCCTGCAAATTTTCCGGCGGCCAGCAGCGTCGGCGGCGGACAGGTTCAACGGGATTTTCATTACGCCTGGTCGGTTGGTTTGGCAGGGTTTTGTACGGGATTGGAATTGGGATTGGGTCTACGTCTCCGTCTCCGGTTGGCTTCGGGCCGTGATTTGTTGCACGGCCAATGTCGCGCCCCCGCGATGAGCACTCGGAACTTTGCGTATCTGTTTTTGAGCTTCTTAATGGAAAGTTTTCGCTCGAAATTTACGATTGGGGGTCTACGCGGTCTACGGTTTGGATTTTCCATGACCCTGCAGCGGCGGCGTCATGTGAAGATAAGCCGGGAAGGAGTAGGAACTGCAACTGAAGCTGATGCTGATGCTGTAGCTGAAAACTGAACTCTGGAAGCTAGCTTTAAGCGAATTAGTTAAAGTTTTCCGTTGCTAGTTTACGAATGACCGGACGCAGTGGATGTTACTTTGTTCACAGTTCCCGTCCTGATCGTTGTTTGCATTCCATCAAGGCTTTTGTTTATACTGTGACGGTTTTGGGAAGTCAGGAGCTCAATGAACTACTAGGGAAACTTTGAATTTCCCTTAATATTGACACACTAAATAGAAAATCCAAATGAATTTGTAATATAAATTGTACTTTCTTTGCTCTTTTTGCTACATAAAAATCAGGGATCATAAATAATTAAATAAATATAATAATGATTACGTTCGCTTTAGAATTTTGCAGAATTTAGTTACATTTATTTATTGATTAAATCTGGGCAAATAATCTAATAAAAACCCCTAAAAGGGCTGCATAGTTTTTGCAGATTTTCAAACAAATTATTCTCGTCTCTCAGGAACATATTCCGCCTCAAAGATTTATGATTTTCCCAGCGCACTGGGAAACTCGCTTTGTTTATCCCCTTGCTGGGAAATCTGCTGGCCAAGAAAGGTCCGCACATTTTCGTGCAAACTTTGTCAACTATTTAAGACATAATTTAGCAAATTATTTTCTTCCTGCAGCTGCTGCAGAGGAGGGTTCAAGGCGGCTCATAAGTAAATATTATGCAAATGAGGGCCTGGGGACCATACTCCTACCCTTAACCCACCTGCGCCCGCGCTTAACCCCTCTTCCAGCTGAAGCTAAGCTGCAGCGAAAGTTACTCTTCCCTTACTCCCCCTGTTCTTTTTTATACGCTGGAGCAGCTGGCTTGGATCCATGTCCTTGCCATGGCTGTTAGTTTTTTAATCCTTTGCAGTTATTAATTTAATCGCTCAGCTGCATTTCAGTAGCAGGCAGGGAAAGCGGGCTGGGAAAATCTGACGGAGGGGCAGAGGGAAAAGTTAGTGGCAACTTTTTGGCTGCCATCCGGGACAGTCAGTCCTGCCTGCCAAGCTTGACAAACGCTTGACACATAAATCCGACGTTGGCTTTAATTAGTCAGTGGATTTGTTGTCAAAAAGTTGTAACACTTTCGCTTAAATTATAAATGTAGCGGCCGCTGCCGTTGAGCCGCGTCCAAGGCCGCCAAATAGGTAAACCCGCGCAGTTAATGGCGTTTAATTCCATAAATTATCCATGTCAGGGCCCCACTCAGAAGTCATTAAATCTAGCTTACAATTAGACACAAACTGTTTGTTTACCTTTCTCTAAATTATCATCGATAGGCAGCTGTTCGTGGTAGCTGGGAAAGCCAGTGAAATTATCTTGAAAACTTAAGGAAAACAACAGGAACAGAGGGAAGAATTTTAAGGAGCTTTTAAACCGATATTAAACTCTTTATTCCACCTCGTTTTAATCAGATTTTATTTATGGGAACAATTTCTAGCCTCTAAGTAGCATTTAATTGTTTTTCGAGTGGACTATTTCAAGAGCTACGCCTTCCAGAAGCTTAAACCTCGTTATTAAATAGTAATCTACAAATTGTCTTCGATTGGCATAAATTAATAAATGTGGCTTCAATGCACTAAAATCATCTTTCAAATTTCATTAAGTCTAAATTGAGTCAAGCTTAATAAAATTACATTTTACAAAGAAGCATTATTATAAACATTTAAGAAAGTAGTAAGAAAGTAATAAAGTAGTCATTAAAGAAGGAATTACATTCTCTTTGACCTTTAAAAGGATTTTTTAAAAATATGTCATACAAAATGAAAGTCTTGAATAATTTTTGCCAATATTTCGCCTTTCTGTCTAACCCTTTATTTAATTATTTTTCCCGGGAAACAGCATTAAAATATTTAAAATACTGATATCCCTCAAAATCAAAGGCAAATAATTTTCCAAGCAAATAATTTGCTCTGTCCAGCCTTTTATTTGATTGTTTTTTCCCGCACAAACCAACAACCAAACAGACAGACAGTCTTATGGCCGCAATATGCTTTAACTGATTTTCGCATTTGAATGATTTATGCTTCCCGCCAGACTCATTCGCATTTATTTGAGCTGTTTTACCTGCCGGGCCAACGCCTTTGGGAGCCCTTGTCCTTTGCCGCTCGTTTTTCATAATTTTGCATGCGATTTGCGCTTGTTTTTAATATTTCCCCAGATTTCCAGGGTGCTTCTGTCTGTATTTTTTGCCAATCGATAACCAAATGCGCGTGAAATACGCCCCAATGGCATATGTTGTAGGATATAAATTTATCAACAGGTTAACAAGTGACTTACAGAGCTAGAGAGGAGGCAAAAAGTCGCATGTTCATTCATTTATGGCTTGACTTTTCATGAAATTTTACAAGCTAACAGAATCATTTTACGCATCATTAACGTTTTTGTATTTCATATGCAAATTTCGCCTAGTCCTGGTCCTCCTCTCGTCTTGTGGATCATTCCAAGACCGAACGTCTGACAGACGTCCGAACGTCCAAACAAAGTTGAACTTTGGCAATTTTCGGGAGCGGGAGTGTGTGTGTGACCGCTCCATTAGTGAGGTTCACTGCACATCACAACGGGTGAGGGTCCTGGCAGGACCCAAGCCCACATTGGCCACATTATGTGCACGCAATGAGCCTTGAAATTTAGTTTTCGGTTAGTTTCAAAAGGGTCAGAGAGTTGGGATTTCTCTGTCTCTGCGGCCGACACTTTTCGGTGAAGTTTACTTCTTCTTTTACTTTACTTTTTTTGTGCTCTGCATAAGTGGCCGTGACAGGGACCACCTCTCATTACGGCCAAATAATCGTAAATTGCAGCCGACTTACGCTGCATCTGCCATTTAAAGAGCCATTAATTAATCGCAATTAAAGTGATTTTCTTTCGCATTTCTGTGCCTGTGCCAGTACCTTCGGGGCCTTGCGCTGCACGGATGCTCCTTTTGTTGTGGTCACCACTAATTGAGCCTCAAATTGCCGCAATCGTCGCGATAATGAGCCGTAATGCATAATTATTGCAATCTGCTCGGGCCGGCTCTGTTCTGGCCATTGGAAATTACGTAGAAAGTCTTGGCCCCACTTGAGCCCTATTTGTATACTTCTGTTTCATAATTAACAATGCACAGTGCTCTAGGTATACCACTCTTCAATCGTTATAATCGGGGCAACTCGTTAAATATATTTGAACAGTCACCAGATCCGGCTGGGGTTGTCTATCAATGCGATGGATCTCAATGCTTCAGGCTAAAAAGGCTAAAAACAAATTCCCAAATATTCAAACAGGCACTGGGAGAAAATTAAAAAATTAAAAGCTTTTATTTTACTCTATGTAGATTATAATATTTATTAATATTAAAAGTATTAATACATTATTTTGATATAGGACATTTAAATTATATTGTATTGGTAGATTGTTTAATTAAAATTATGTATTTTGAAAATTTATCAAATTTTGGAATGAGAACTACTAAGGACTCTAAAAGATCTAAAGTAAAATCAAATCAAAATCAATACAAAATAAATATTTGTTTTTATTAAATATATATTTCTAAAATCATCTTAGCAAACAATTATTAAAATTATATTATTTGATCATATTTTTTCCTAATGCACACCGACCTACAGATTAGGATGTATGGTAAACAGATGCTTCACGTTCGAGTGTCGGACGTGTGTGGTGTCGGTGAGGCGATAAGTGACATTTGAGTGAAAGCTTTGGCTCAGCGGCAGTGTGAACGTTGTAATCCTGTGTGTGTGCTAGTGTGTACGTAAGTGGCAGTGTGTGTGTGCAAGGAGCGCGCTTTGGCAAGCCAACAAATATTTATCTATGCCAGTGGCCATTTAGCCAGAGCCTGCCAATAAAATTGCCATTTCTGTCATTGTCAGCTTAACAGCAAACTGAGCAACAGACAATTTCACGAGTGTGTGTAGATGTAGTTAAGTAGTTGTGTGGGTGTGTATCTGCTTTTCGCTTTGACAATTGATTAAATATGTGAAGTGTGCGCAATTATGTCAATTAAATGGAAATTACTTTATACCTCGGCCAATGCTCTTTTGTGCCTGACAAATCACACGGAGACACAAAACGTGTTTTATTGTCGAAAATAACTGATGCATAAAGTGAATAATGAGCGGCTCAACTGGATATCCTCTATCCTTCCCTCTCTCCAGAGAAGCCCGAAAATAATTGGCTTGGCCCCTGCCTCGCCATATGCTGTTGTCACCTGGCAACCGAAAAGTGTTTTGGCCAAAATGCATAATTCATTAGCTGCACAGCATTTTCTCGCAAAATAATTGCGTCGCTCGAAATAATTGGCAGGCAAACAAAAGGTGTTTGTGAAGGAGTTAAGGATATGCGGCAATGCCAATTTATAAATAGTAATATGGAGAGTGAACTAATCAATAATTATAAGTAAAATATGCATATATTTAAAGGGGGGAGGATATAGCTTATATCTTTTTAAACCTCTTTACCATATATTAAGCCCATACGGCGGAAATCAAGGCTCGTTTGCATGGTCAGCTGGCTTTGGCTTAGGAACAGATTCAGCTGCAGATACGATTACATGGCATGTCCTTGCTAGCTCCTGGCTTCACTATATCCCATTCCAATTCCCATTCTCGTTCCCCTGCTACCGGTTTCAGCTACTTGGAGTCCTGGCCCAAAGCGCGTGTGTTAATGGCAAAACGTTTAATGTTTCTGGTCACGTAATAAATCCAAATCTGTGCTCTGCGCTGTGCACGCTGTCACTTCCGTTTTATGATTTAATTTGTAATTTACTCCGAGGGCTGCTCCTCCCAGTCTTTGTTGATCTTTTCTTCTCATTCTGCTTCCCATCCTCTCATTTTTTTGGCAGTTAGTTAAGTTGATGTTGTTATTTTTGACAACGATACCTGAGGGCATATGCTCGGGACTGAAAGAGGCCTGGCAATATGTTTCGCTGCCATTTCGATTATGGCGAATAGTTAACTTTTTGGCAGCAAACGCAGTATGGGGAGCAATTTCCGCTCCGACTCCGGCTCCAGCTCTGGAAAAATACAGATGATGGATACCGGATAGGGTCCTGTTTGGCTGACTGCCACTTAAATGCGCACTGAGAAATAATCAATCCCCGGCTCCAATCATCGCCGTTGTCCAATCAAGCTGGCCTTAACATTCCCGGAAAAAATGTTTTTCGGGGCCACTAACAAGCAGGCGGAAAAATATGGTTGCCATATCAGCATAAGCCATCCTTTTTCACGGTCCACAACTACCGAATATGTCCTTTTGCGATGCCACTCATTGGGAGTCGCCAGATAAATGTTTACTACACATTAAAAAAAATTCTGATTAGGATAAAAAATTATTTTATAAACAGGAGATTGGAGTTCTCTTGACTTTTTAAATTTTTTTAAACTAGTTAAATTTTAATGTTTATTTCTTACCTTTAAAATAGCTTCTATAGCCCTAAAAAAAAATCACTTCTTTTCTTTCTGTGCATCCAAACTGTCAACTAGGCAACCAATCCCCCAGAACTTTTCCTTTTTTCACCCCTCAACTTGATCCTTTTCCTGAATTTTGCTTTAAATTAACACCTCTGGGAGGCGGCTAGACTTTTATGGTCTACTATTTTGCATATCCCAGCCCCACAAATTGTATATGGAAAATCATTACACACACACACACATGCTTAGCGAAGGAATAGGCCGAGCTCCTTTGGAGCAAGCCTCTAGCAATTCATTTTTCGTCCTTTCGCCACCCCTCCCCCCTCCTGCGAGTCCTCTTCAAAGAGAAATTACCTTTTTTCGCGTTACCAGGCCACGCCCACGCCCACAAGGCAGGAAAAGTGTTTCGACTTAGAGCCAAGGGGGACTTGACTTGGGTATGCGAAAAATCAGGGGGCTTTTCCAGAGAGCAGAAAGGGGATGGGAAGCGGTCTTTATTGGTGATGGGGAAACTATCTTTTCACGCTTTGCAGGCTGGAAAATTTCAACATTTTTAGGCACGTTTGGCCTGGCAATGCACCTCGTCGCCTGTGATCCCTTCGCCTTTCATTGCCCCCAGACTCGTCAGAGCTGTCAACGCCTCGATGCGTTTATGCCCCCTCTGCATGTCAGTGCACTGAAAAAAATCAGGTTCACTGGTTAAATCAGGGTGATTTTAAAGAGAAAACTGGGTTGAAATGTATACAAATTAAAAATAGGAAGTAGACCAAGTTTTAGGAACTAATTCGATCTTTTAAAATGTTTTTTTTATCAATGCAAGGAATTTTTCCAAAGGATAGTATTTAAAGAAATTCATTCCAGTAACTAAAATTTATTAAATTAGTAAAGTGAATTAAGTGAACCTATTAAATATAATATTTGAGATTTCTATGTTTCCAAATATTTAATTGTGCTTTTAAAAATGCATTCAAATAACAACATAAAATAATAAATTAATTGTGCTTTTCAAAATGCATTCAAATAACAACTTCAAATAATTAATTACTACCTAGAGTTTCCCAAAAAACTATAGGGTTATTGAAATGTAAAGTGCTTATTAAACTAATTTTAAGCTGGCTTAAACAGCAAATTTTAATGCGTTTCAAATGTTTTATTTTTCGTTAGGTGTGAGTGGAAATGTGAGGACTGAGGATATACATTTTTCTAACGCCAATTGCTTTTAACACCTCTCTGGACGGAGCTGGGGCTGGATCGGAACATGCAAAGTTGCTTTGCCTTCATCTTTTGCCTTTTCTGCGGCTTTTGTTGTTGTTGCGGGGAGGCCGACAAAAGCCGTCGAAAGGATGTCGGTTGATGGCCGATGGTCGATGGGTGGATGGTCGATGCACGAGCTCCATTCGCACACGTATCTCGGCCGGCCAGTCCGTCGTCCTTCGTCCCATGTCCTGACATATTGCAAGTGCCTCAATGGGCAGTGAGCTGCGATTATGTGTGCAACAAACACACAGACACACACTCATTCTCTGATTGCATGTCCTGGCCGCTATCTGTCTGTGTGTGTGGGGCGGAGCTTCCGTTCGCTTTCACCAAACGGAAGTTGGGCGCCCTAAACGATTTGCTTGTTTCGTTAAATATTCAAGCCTTGCCAGGAGGCAATACTAGCTCCTTGCTGCAACTCCGATTCACTTAAGAATTAAGAGATATTTCGGCAATGAGTTGGCTGGCTCACTTTTTGAAATACGGCTTTGGCTTTGCATACAAATGGGAGGCTTCATTGATAATGCACAAAAAGAATTGAATGAATTTAATGAAGTTTTTAATTTATAAAATGTCTAAGTAAACTTTTAGATTTATCTATTTCAAAAATTATTTACAATTTTTAAAACACCTGCAAATGAACACAAGCATCTGGTTTTTGGGTTTTCAGTTCATAAAAATATAGTTTTTACTTGACAGCTCTGAAAGCTTCCTCGTTTCGCTCCCTTTTTCTTTGTCTGTAGTCTAAACTTGGCGTGGCCCAGCTATTTGTAACCATTTAGTTGACTTAATTTGGCGTGTAAAGTGCTGTGGTTTGGTGGAGTATACACGGGGAATCCCCTCCCACACGCTCTGCAAGTAGATGAATGTTTGTTTGTGTTATTAATGTCGCTGACTGAAAGTCCTGGAAAGTATGCAACGCAGCTGGCCAAGGGCTATTTTATTGCATTGTCAATTTAATGGTGTGGAAATGCTTTACGAAGAAAAGCTGCTTCACTTCGACTTCGTCCTGCTCCTGCCGCTGCTGCCACTCAAACACTCTCGCATTTCGCAGATGGCCAGCAGTTCGATGCTTCCTTGCACGACTCAGACCTCGAACCTCGGACTCGAGTGAAATAAGGCCAGGCGCTTAATGCCTGCACAATATTTATTGCCATGTTTCATATTCCTATATACGTAGCCTGCCGCCTCCCATTGTCACTCCTGTTTCTCATCCTCCTCGTTTTTTGACTTAGTTGCATGGCTACAAAGTAGCCTCCGACTCCGACTCTGGTTCGGATTCTGATTCCCCCGGCTGAGCCTGCATTGTTTAGTTTTGTACTTTGGCTGCTTGTTGCTGCTACCGCTGCTACTGCTGTGTCAAGCGATTTGTAAAACGCCAGGCTGCAGGACGAAGGACCTCGAACAAAAAACATTGAGGCTGAGCTGCTGGCCAGCCGTTGCCAGTACAAGAGATAAACGGAAATTATTAAAGTGCTCTGCCAGATTTATGAAAATGTATTCGTGATTCCGTTAGCATTCTCCAAACCATTTTCTTTATTTTTCTTTTTCTCTCACATAGACTATTAGTTGGGCTTTTAATAAAATAACTTATCAGAGAAAATAGAGTTTAGTAAATCAGAGAAAATCTTGATCGGACAGCTTTGAAATGTTAAAAACACTAACGGCTTTTTAGGTTGCGATTATAATATAATAATGAATATAATGGGATTGTTATTTTTTTCTATTTGCTGAAAACATATATGTACATATATATACCTATTTTGACTTAAATAACAAATAAAAGTTCGCAAATGACTTGTGCCTTAAATACTCGGTATACTCCTTTATTTTTTCATCACAATTAATATTTAATACGGTTTTATGGGATTGAATCACCAAACATATGCATATATTCCGTATTCGATCAGGCTTTGGCTTTATCCTTTATTAAGCCCATAAAATGGGCGAGTATAGAAGGCAGAGGAATAACAGTAGAGTCCTTGGCATAAATCATTTTCATAAATAAGTTTATGTACAGGTTGCAGGTGGAGGGGCATAATTTAATCGAAGGCAATAAATTGGCATTTAAATGTAATAAAGACGTGGAAAATAATTACGGTCGAGAGCGGAGCCCACGCTTTCATTACTTAATGCCACCGGAAATGCCCTCACCTCTGCTCAGCTGCCTCTCACTCTATTATTCTGGCAATTTATATACAACTTTTGGTGCAGAATTATGCACATATTTTTTCGTCAGACTTCATTTCATGTGGCCCGGTGGCTTTGGCCGTTTTCCGCGCCCTCTCTTGACTCCAGGCTTTTTGCCTTTGTCGAATTGTTATGGCCGGCGAATGACAGTTAAGTGACATTTAACGGTTAATAAGCCTGACAGATTTACAACTGTCAGCGACGTTTAAAAATAATGAACATCAGCAGGACATGGCAGGACAGAGGAAAATAGACGAAGCGATTTGGCCAAATTGACTGCGCAAAGTGAATTATTAATGTCATGTGGGGGCTCAGGCTCAGACAGACTGAGACTGGGGGAATGGTTGAAATAGTAGAGAAAAGCCCATCGGCCCGGCACTAAATGTGCGTCTATTTAGTTCCAAGTGCTGAAAATTTACTGTGCGTATTAAATAAATGCGATTTTCCGGCACGTGAACCAAGGAACTAGGCCCAAAAATAAAAACAGAAAAGAATACACGAAAGAAAAACAAGGAAAAGCCAGGGAAAACTTAACCAAAACAAAATACAACCAGGCGGAACACACACAAAACATGGTATAAGACAGCGGCAAGGACAACGCTCATAAAACATAAATTTAATTTATGTGCAATTTTAGCAAGTCGTATAAATTTTCCCCAAAGGGAGAGGGCAGAAGACAAACCAGCTGGGCAGCCAAGTGTCCTTGAAAATGTCGCATTGTTGTTCTTATTTATAGCCAAAAGCTGGGGCGCTGAAAGGGTTTTATATTTATTCTAGGGCCATATTTGTTGCACACACGATCCCAGACTCGCTCTCTCCTTGAATGTTAATGAATTGTTACAAATTCATGGCGATGTGCAGGATAAACTGCCCCAGGACAAGCCCAGAGCGAAGCATTTGTGGCCCGAGCAAATATTAATTTAGCTAAAATGCATCCGAAGCCTGGCTTTGACTGGGCTTGTTAATAAACTCAATTGCATTTACGGGGCATTTTTAAATGATATCCCGAGTAACGACTTAATAAATATGTTTGCAGCTCAAACCTGCTTTGGATTCAATTTGCTGCACATTTAATTTCCAATTTTGGCAATGCAAATATGTAATAATAGAGCTGGCAGAAGTTGCTCCCTCTTTGTGCCCGTAATTTGCTCAGCAAAAGAAAAGAAACACACTGCACCTTGGAAATTTCTAGCTTCGCCCTGAATTTGATTGTCAAACTGGGTTCAACTGTCCGGATTTGTTGGTCAAACTTTCGGCAGGCAGTCCGCAGGCAGAGTAAACAATTTTCCAGTTGCCAAACTTTAGTATTTGCTTGAGAAAAGAAAACATTTCCTTCTGTGATCGGCCAGGATCACAGAACTTTGGCCGAAACTTGTATCCGAAAACAGGATGCATTAGTCCCGAATGCAGAATTTAATTGCCTCGGCCCCAAATCAACATTTTCCTTCGTTTTTACCTATGGGAAGTGTGGAATTTATGGCATCCACAGTTGGGACTTCGCTTTTCTTAGCTCCTCCCTCTGCGAGGCCATAAAATCGTTTTGCGGTCAATGAATTCGGTGAAATCGGCCCGGAAAACTGTCGCTCTTTAAAGCGAAATAAGAAATTTATGAAGTTCACAGGCCGACTCGGACTCGAATGAGTCTCTGTCTCCCTCCTGGCCACGTACAGAAATACGGAAAATCCCAGCAGTTACAATTTTCCAGCTGGCCTTGTTTTTGGGCCAGCATCTAATTCATTTGGGGAAAGTTATTTATTGTATTATTTACCACTTGAGCATTGAAACTTTGTCAATTGTTTGTGTTTGTCTGACCGGAAAGTTTGAGTCGTACTATGAATAATCTTTTCTGGCTTTCAGCACTTTAATGTGAATTCGCCACAAAAAAGCAGTCCTGTTTCAGCCATTCATTTTATATACTCGGATTATTAGTATTTAAAAATGTGATGGACAGCAGACGAACAGTTGGAATAATGATTGACAGGCTACAGATATTGATGCGATTATTTTCCGAATTTGATTGCAATGCAGACAGCAGATGCAGATTGAGGTTTAATTTGATCTCGGATTGACAAGTTGTTATTCTGCGAATATATTCAGGCTTTTCAGCCATCAAATTATTGTCACAATACTAATCATTCGGCGAGGCACATTTTCCATTAACCGAAATTATTTAAATTACCTTACAGTAAATGTAATTAGGCTTCGCTTTGAGTAAACACACAGGCCCCGCAAAATTATGCCAAGAATCCTCGACAAGCCGCAGACCCACCCCTCAGAGCTGAGACCTTCGACCGCAGCGCATCCTTCGTTATCTGTAAAAAGCCGCAGACCCTTTTCCCCCTCCCCTGCCTGGAATTTCCAGAACATTTCCGGAGTGTTTACCTAGCGAGTGTGATCTGCACTTAATTAATATGATATTCGTAAGCCACTCGGAAGCGTCTTGAGGGGCATCCTGCCACCTCCTGCCTGCCGTTGCCCTGGCCAACGGGAGAGCTATTTTCCTTGTTTCTCGTTAATTAACATATGTAAATGCAGAGGCGAAAAATCAAAACTCGTCGCTGCCATACTTATCAAAGAGGTAGCAGCCAGGACATTGGGCCTTGGGGGTTGTTTGCACTTTGCATTACTTGACAACTCGTTTGGGTTTTTTTCGGATAATCGGTGCCAGTGGCTTTCACTCACGTTCGGCAGTTAAAAACTCGCAAGGAGGCCATAAAACTCATTGCTATTCCCAGCGATAGTTAGTAGTCTTCTTGGAGATGGAGAGATTGCAGCCGAGGCTTTATATTATTTTTTTTATTTAATTTAATTTAATTAAAGCCGCCGAATCCACATCGCACCGCACAGCCAGCGGCGCGTTGACAAACCCACAGCCTAGCGGCAGGCAGGCTCATTTAAATACAAATAATTTATGAATGCCTCTGCCGAGGCGGGGACCCGACAGCTGCGCCAAGGATTTTCATATTTTTTGCATTTATTTTTAATTTTAATGCTGGCGCTGCATTAAATGCTTTTTAACTTATTTGCCGCCGCCCCCGCCGCTCTCGTCCATTGTATTCCGCTTTATTCTGACAACATTAAGCAGATTACACACACACTTGCATATATTCGCTGAGATTATTAAAAAGTTAAGAACTTAAAGTGCCGCATAATGAGATGCTACAGCATTTGCATTCATATGCGGCCCGGCATTTAATTAATTTGCCCCGTTCCGCCAACAGTGCGTATACGCGATGCGGCGATGTGGCGATGCTGCGACAGCACCGATCGAACTGCCATTAATTGCCAAGGAGTGTTTCCGCAATTGCCCCAAGCCCTGCGGTGCCACTTAATAACGTTTCGTTTGTGGCCCAAGGATTGGGGAAATAAGGACCAAGGAGCGACCAGTCAGACAGTCAGGACATTCAAGGGCGGCAATCACCGAACGATTTATTGATGACCAGCCTCGTTGACTCCTGACCTCGCCACCGTCTATAGATTTCAATCAACAGTGAGGCAACCGCAAAATCAGCCACTCAATTGGGGAAACAATAAATAATACAAGCCCCTTGTGGCATACGTTCAGATAATCAGATAGAAATAGTTTTAATAGTCACTATTGGGGAATTTTATCGAAGGAAAAAGTCGAAAGTTATAAAAATGATTTCAAAAATATTGTAAATAATATTATAAAAAATATTGTAAAGATTGCATTCAACGTTTAACGAAGAATATATCATTTAAAGCTCTGAATATTGTTGTTATCTGAAATAAATTCTAAAAAAATTGTATTTGATTTATTTGTCTCTTTTTCCAATTATGCTTTTCTGGAATATTCAACAGGTTAATTTATTGGTAAAAGGATAACTTGCTAAACTGCTCCCTGTAGTGCAATGTAATGGCAGGAGCAGAGCCCAAGAGAGGCAGTCGAATATTGGAAACTGCCGCAACTAGATATATTCGTATCTTGAAAACTTTATTGACAAAGCACATTTGGGGTTTATCAATCTAGATATGACATCTGAGAGCATTTTCGGGGTAAACTTATTTGTGGTTAACTGATGACAGTTTCCTGTGGCCAAAGTTTGCAGCCAACAATCAATTCCGGGCCTGTCGGAATGGTAAAACAAAGGGGGATCAGCAGCAAACAGAAACAAAATAAAACAAGGCACACAAAAACAAAAACAGGGGGAGAGGGGGTGGTGGTAGAAGAATAACTACTTAGGCAATTTTCAAATAATGTCCTTGCCTCAAGTGGGGCCGGGTCCTTGCCCCTCTTTTTTTCTCTCCCTCTCTGTAAATGTGAGTACTCTGTGGTTATCTGCCATACGCGTCATCGTCTTCGTTTCATCCCTGGGCATTTCCCTTTTTCATTTCCCTTTCTTCTGCTCGTGGGAAACCCCCTACCCAGTGAAGTAACTAAAACAAACGAAAACAAAAACAAATGGCCATAAAAATGGACAACGGCCAACGCGCTGATAAGCTGCAAATAATTTGTGGAACTGTGTGTGCCGGGGGTGTACGTATGTGTGTGTGTGGCTCCGTACTGCCAAACTCCTTATTCAGCAAATATTAAATAACAAAAATAATAACAATAAAATGATCTAACCATTTGTAAGAAAAAATAATACGTTTTAAAGATTTTTTTAGGCAATTAAAAGAACCCTAGAAAAATTTAGAAAATATTAATACCACCTTTATATTTTATTTTAAAAATATATTGGTGTCATTATATATTAAAATTATTTTGCCTTGATTTAAAAAGAACGAACAAATCGGTGAATAAAAAACGTGGTGCTGCTGGTTTTCCGCTCCAAACCAAACCAAACCCGAAACGAAATGGAAAACAAAAGGCAGCCGGCAGCTAGGTAAATGCAAAAAGGACGAAGGACGCAGGACACGGGGACGCTCCAACGCATGACATTTATGCCTGACATAATCCGCTTACACAACAGGATAACAAGATGAGCACTCGTACATTTTTAATACGCTCGAGATACAATAATTTATATGCGTGGCACGTAAGCGCCCGGCAGCATCAGCGCCAGAATCACTAGCGTTGCCACAAAACCGAGGCTTCCAAGGACCTGTGGAGATCTAGGAGCGAACTAGGAGCTGGGGGTAGCCAGGAATAAGGTGGGAAAAACAAAAAAGTGCGTCTGCAGCCCGCCGGCTGTTCCTTTTTTGCTATATCCATATCTCTCCTGCCCCCTGCGAGGGTTCTCCAGAAATCCGGAGCATATGGATCTTAGCGGTGGGATGAGAGGCACGAGAGAAAAGAGACCAAGAAAGGCACAAGAAAACAGCGATTAAAAAGGATAAAGAAAAGCCAGAACAAAGTAGTTTGTTGTTAGCCCAATATTTACTTATAATTGATCTCAAGCCAATGAGAAACTGCCTGGGGAATACCTTTTTCGGTAAAGCGTTGATTGGCATTTCACATTCTATAGCTTATAGGTTATATATAGGCATATTCTATAGGTTATAACCTTTAAACTGCATCGATTTTGTGAACTAAACTTCAAGCTGGGTTTTCCCAGAAAATTCGCTCCGGCACTTGTAGAATCAGCTAACGAGGTCAATGGAATCCGAATTCGAATCTGAAGCCAACGAATGCGAAACAAACAACCAGTGAGGAGGAGGAAGAAAAGCGAGGGAAAGCCGGAAAAACATCTCGGCCAAGTTAGAGGCAATGTCAGGAACAATTTACACACGACGACAGCAGCGGTAGCAACAATTTATGCGTTTTTGACTTGGTTCCTTGTTTGGTTTTCTGTTTTTGTGTTTTTCGGTTCTCTCTGTTTTTGGTTTTCCTTTTTTTTTTTTTGTTGTTTTTCTTTTCTTTGCTGCCGCCCCCTCCGATTTTCCGCATACAAAGGCGTTAAATTTAGGAACGCCCACACGTAAGCGTGTCAATACTCGGCTCGTGTGTGGCTGTGTGCGTGAGCACTTTATGTCTTAAATAAGTCAACAACAGGAGTCGCAGGACGCGCAGGAGTAACGGAACCGCACAAAAACTTTGAGTGGAGAAACACGTCTACGCCAGCTTTGTTTACACTTCTGTGGGTTTTGTTTATGATGTCAAATAAAAGTGCACAACAATACCAAATAAATATTTTATTACTTTGATGAGTCCGTTTGTCTAAAAAAAAGAAGCCACAAACGTTACGGAAGGAATAACGGCTGAGAAAACCGAACTGTGACATCCGCCACAAGGAGGGAACTTTAAGGATAATAAAAGAGAAAAGAAGTTAAAGCCGTCTATGAGATTTGATCTCCAGCAGAAGCGGCGGCGGCGGCACACACTCGTAAACAGCTTTTGACAAATGTGCGCCTAATAGAAATAAATGCAAATATAAACTTGACCAAACTCAAAATGCTCACGGGCCTGTCGTCTGTCAGACATTGTCCATTTGTCAGCGCCAGTCGTCGACCTCGCAGGGCGCTACTATGAAAATGGGTAGTGGGAAATGCGGAGGAAAAGCGCCAGCGAAATGGGAGCGAGGCTGACGTTTGTCTCCGCGCTTTATTGTCTCACTCTGTGTGATAAACATCTTGGCCTATTGCCGCCAGTATATTCCCTCTATTCTCCTATATATACATCTCCTTCCTAGCCGACTTGCGCTTATCATTAAGCATTATCGCGCCAACGTATGTATTTGCGACTGACTTTTTGTTGTCTCCTCTCGCGCCCTCTGTCACCCTCTCTCTCTCGTTATCTAGCTCTGTCTGAGCTTTGTTGCTTTTATGTTGATTAAATTATAAAATATTTATTTCACAGTCGCAGTTCTGTGTGCCGCCACGGTTACGTATGTATATAAATTTTAGGTTTTATTGTGCGTACCACGCGGCGTATACACAATATTTCTGCCGGCATGTGTCAACGTCTACTTCTCACGTTGTCCCCGAGTCCAACGAGTGTCAAATCATTTTAGAGTGATTTTCCTCTCTGGCTCTTGGCTTTCTCGGAAAAACTAAGACTAAGTGGATTCCTTTTTGAAGGCTCAATCTTCTTAGTTTCATATTAACCACAAAAACACATGTCTATTTCGGGGGGTTTTCTAGTATTTTATCATTTTCTATGGACTATTACATTTTCTACGAAAATTAATGGTTTGTTTAAGTGATGAATTATTAACTTCATTTTTATTAAAGGAAATTGTTTAATTGTTTTCATAGTTTTAAAATTTTAAAAATCGTTCTTCTTTATTTTTTATATCCAAATATAGATAAATAAAGAAAGCTAAACAATTCCTTAACCTCTAGTTTCTAGCGATGAAGTCTCTTAATTAACACAAATTGTTTAACACATCTTTAATCTTTTTCTTTGGAAAGATCTACTTGACACGTTCTTAAGTATTTTTTAACTTCTTGTACTAATTGCTTAATGGCAGATAGGAAGCGTTAAATGATTTGAGAACAGTTCAATGCCTTCTGTCTTATCTCATGATGTTTGTTTGGCTTGCTGAAACAGGTTTCTCAATTAAAAAAAATTATCAACAAATTCTACAAAAACATTTAAAAACCTTCGTTTGTCTCTGATACTATTAGTTAGGAATTGGGGCCTTCGAAATGCGGCTGTCGATTGTCCTTTTGCTGAGCCTGGCCGTTTGGCTTTGCTGCCTTACTTCTGAAGCCTCTGCCGTTTGCTGCAAACCCTCGCACATATCTTTTGAGTTGGCCGCCAATGACAAGGGCCATACCTGCGGAAGTTTTGGGGGCAAAAAGGAGAAACACGGCAACACCTGTACGGCTAAGATTTGCGGCAATGGTGACCGAGTCGTTGGAACCTGGTGCGGCCGGGGCAGGTGCAATCCCAGTGGATGTCACTGCAAAAGGGGCTGCCTGCCCGGCAATGCCGCGGAGAGCTTCCGCAATAAGCATGGTTTCTTTAATTTTGTCTATGTGAAGTGAAAGTAGTAATAAAAACATATTTAAGCGGTTGTAAAACAACCTGTGAGCATGCAAAAATGTTAGTTTTCCAATGACATTTCCCTTGCTTTTCTAAAGGTTGGGAATTCATCAAAATCAAAGCTCCTGATTAGAAGCAGCTTGTGTGGATGGAGAACTAAGCCAATAAACAAAACCAGCAGCAAGCCACCCACTGTGACCCATAAGTTCTCACTTTCCTGCGGTATGTAGGTAACCCAAATAGAGCCTTGCAACTGACATGACTGGCTGGACCTGGTTCTAGGATCTGGACCTGAACCTGCAGGAGCTGGGAGCTGCAGCTGAAGCAGTTTATCAATTCCTAGCACATAGCGAAAATTGATTGCAACGATTTATACTTTCTACTTCCTTTCACTTTATCGTCGTAGTGCATCTACCAGCTCGGTGTTCTGTGCTTGGTCCTTGTTCCCTCTGCTCTGGTGCTTTGTCCCTTTCGGTGTATAAATACTTTTACTATAATATCCTTTCATTGCTTGTTTTCTCTGCCAAGTGCCTGGGCATTGTTTCTTGTTGTTGGCAACTCAACTCCTGCACAGAGCTCAAAAAAATATTGAAGAAAATTATTTAATAAAAGAATACCTTAGGTCTTAAATATATAGTAATGGAGTGGATAATTTACAGGGTTTAAATATTATTAATTATATACATTATCTCCTTTTTACTTTCATTATTATTATTATAAAATATTACAGTGTACCTATTCGTATCGTTTCGCTCCGTTTCTATTCGACTCGATTCGTTTCTTTCGCTTTCATTGGCCCTGGCAGGAGTCCCTCCTTTCTCGTTTGCCCTCCTTTCTCGTTTCTCCTTGCGATGTCTGCTTTATCCTTTTCCTCCTTGCAGCTGAAGAGGGCACCCATCGAATCCTTTAGGGGAGGCGGGGGAAGTGGCACGACGTTGGCAATCTTTTGTGTAACACAATACAATGTCCTGCGGTTGTAAAACGATTTATTTTGTTATTGATTCGCTGTAAGTGCGCCACACAGTCGTGAGCAGCACGGTGTGCCAAGCACATCCTGCAGGATATGATGTAAATAAAGTAATGGCCGCTCCAAGGCTCCTCTGCTGCTCTGGTCTTCTCCCTCTCCTCCTTCTTGCCCTCGTCATGATTCCCTTGCCACTCCCTTTGTATATCTGCGTGCTAAACATGAATAAATATTTCGCTCAGATTATTGAAGTTTTATAACTCATTTCTGACGATTGGTGGGCGCGGCGAAGGACCTCCATTCGATGCAGACGAGCGAGAAGCTATCGAGGTCGACGCTGGCTCAGCTCAGACATCAGCTCCTGCGAGCTCTTCAGCTGTCCGCTCGATGCTCCTGCGGCTCTGTCTACGTCTCTCTACGTCTGCTCCTACTGCTGCACATTTTAATAAATCGTTTAGAGTCCTGGCAGCGGGACAGCCGAGGGCGGGGCAAGGCCAACAGTTGGACACTTGCAAAAATGTTTGAGATTGATTAGAAAATTGAAATTGTATTTTATAAACTTATAAAAGCATCTAGAAGAATTTTTAAATTAATTTAAAGTTTCTAGAGATCATTTCATTACAATTACATTAAAAATATTGAAATCTGACCAAAAATAGTTCTGTAAAATACAAAATTTAGCTCATGCCTCATGATGGGCTTTAATTTGTCGCTGGAATTTTATGCTCAGTGCAGTGTGGCAGTAGCTGCAGGAGCACAATAAGAAAATTCATGATCATAAATATCCTGCAGGCGTTAAACGTTTGCCTCGTTTGCCTCGTTTTCGTCGTCTTCAGCGTCCTTCTGTCGCCTTTAATCCTTGTGTTTTCAACTCGATGCTCTTTGCTCCATGTAAACTTTCTGCCCAGCCCCAGCTCCAGTCCCAGTCCCACCCAGAGTCCTAGTCCCAATGACCTCTGCTCCTGTTTCTGCTTTATGCACCACTTTTGATTTAATGTGCTCATTCTCAGCCACCACCAAGGATAACAACAATACAAACAGGGGGACAAAAACAATGGATCCTGCTTTGTTTTGGCTCCTTTTGCCTGCCTGCCTGCCTGCTAGCCTGAGTTTTTGTGATTTGTGTCTATATTTAGGTGGCTCGTTCGTCCTGATGTCCTCCAACTCGAATGCCTTGTCATCGTCGAGCTACAACCACTCCTCGGTCCCGTTCCCGATCCAACTCCCTCAGCCAGTTGGTTTGTTTATTTTTTCCATTTCCAAGCCATTAAATAAAGCGTCCTCTGACACTCCAACAATCAGAAAAAAAATAGGAAAATTCCTCGCGTAATGATTTGCGACACATTTATTCGTGACATAAATTAGACGAGTCCGAAACTAGGAAAAACCCACAACAAAAGCGAAAATAAATCTTAAATGCGGCTTTTATCGCACTTTTATGGTAGTAAGTGGCGAAATCATTAAAAATCTGATAAGTCACCGAAACCGACTGCCATTGTTTTAGTCAATAAATTATAGCTTAGATTTAACCAAGCAAAGGGGAATTAAATATTATATATATATATATGTATAAATACATATATAAAGCAAATGAAGAATGTGTTTATGTCCCTAAAAAAAGCAAGTTTTTATTTTTGAGAATCAGTTTCAGACTACCCATAAAAATGAAATAAAGCTGACCTTAAATAAATAAATAAATTCCAGAAAAGCTTTAAAATATGTGTTTGACTTATTTTTCTGTAACTAAAATTTCTAAAAAAGAGGATATTAGTTAATTATTATAAATTGATATACATATTTGTTTAGTCAATAGTTTATTACTTTTTGTAGATATTTTTACTGCATTAAAGTTCTTTGTAGAGCCTAGAGCAAAGGCGTAGCAACTTCTCTTTACTGCTTTTGCCCACGTAGAGGCTGAAGCAGCGGCTAGGATAACAAGCACCATTGACAGGACATACCAGATACAAAAACAATAACAATAGCAACTAAAACAACAACAAACAACAACAATGCGTGAGAGCATATATAAAGCAAATTGGCACGGGCAGACAGAGCTCATCGCTTATTCCATCTTTATGATTACCGAAGCGACCCAACGCCAGCATTCAGATTAAACAGCCTGCCACATGTGCGCCAGATACACAATCCGCACCAATACAGATACAGACAGATACGGCGACAGCCACGTAGATACATTTGTATCTGCATGTCTAAGTTGTCAAATGTATGCAGAAACATAAGCTAATCAAAGCTAGTTTAATGCGCGCACAGCCAAAGTTAATCCTAATTAATTTAATTACGCTTTCGGCATAAATTATTGCCGGCAAGTAAGCCCATATATACACATATATAGAGTATATAGTGGGAGAGTTATGTATTATCCGCAATTAGGCGATGATGGCGGCGCCGGCTCTAATTGTTATTAATTGCCGATTCTCGGCATAAAAGTATAACCCGAAAATGAAGTCAAGGGGCAAATTGGAGTCCATTTGCCTTCTCCAATGACAGGGAAAATATGAAATCATTGAAAGTTTTTCTTCTTGTGCAAATATATATATACATATATATGTAAATATACATATATATATATATATATATATATTTTATTGAAATATTGCACCTGCCATCGCACCCGCAATCGAAAAACTTTGCGTTGCCTTTGCGAATGCTCTGCACGTGCGGGAAATTGTCGAGATGGCAAATAGTTTTCCACCAGCAAGAACAACAATAGATTCCCAGCCAAGATGGCAAATAGAAAACTGCAAATGTCCCCGAGAATCCTTTTGGGGACAGGACACAGTCCAGTTCAGTTCAGGTGTCTCCCCCTCTCCCCTTGAGGTCCTACGTTCACTTTACTTTACTTTTGCTTGGAAAAATTATTGTTTTTGTTTTCGTTACACTTGAAAGCAGCTCTTGTCGCAAAAGTTTTATTAGGTGTCTGCATCTCTCTGGCCGGCCTCGATATGCCTCATCTTTGGCCCGAAAATTACTTGAGGGAATACGGTGACTGCGACTGCCAAAAAGATGAAAATGCTGTGTGTGCGAGTGTGTTTTTGGAAAGAGTTTTTAATTAAAATATTGTCAAGAGTCGTCCAGCCCTCGACCAAGTCAATAAATCAACGACCTCCCATATTTTCAACAGGTTTTATTAAGTGCGGAGAGTATCTGGAACCTCATCCTCTTGCACGATTCCTTCCTATAAAATTGCGGCAGGACACGCAACCACTGAGGGGGTTGCAGCGGTAAAAGGACTCTTTTGAGGCGCCGTGGCAAACACATATTTTATCTCCGAGGTCGAAATGTGAACTTGGCATGCGAACCATTACCTAGTGCACTACTTTCTGAACAAATTCAGCCCGAAACGCTGTGGCAAAGGAACAAAATCCGGTTAAAACCTCTGCTAACTTAACATTTAAGAGAAGCAACCAAGGAGTGCGATTGCGCAAATAAAATTAACAGAGGTTTAAGTCTGTTAAGTCTAAAGTGGCATTGGGACATTAAGTTCTTTCCACAGGGACCTCCTCATTATTGGCCAGAAAATATGAAGTTTTGGGAACATAATAACAATATTTTCAATCAAGACCCGATCTAGGTCCTAGTAAACCACACCAAAGGTCAATCACTTGTCAGTTGCAGGGGTTCCCCGGTTTGTTGCTATAACCTCAGGCATCATCAGGACCTCCTGTTCGCAGCCCTGTATCCAGGCGACTTAGGTGGATTTGTGTGCTGACATTTGGTTTCGCCATGCGGTCGCCTTAAGTGCTCGAATGGTCTACAGCTGAGACGCAGGATCAGGAGCAGTAGCAGGACGCCTCTATCCCCTTCCCCTTGTTCAAAGGCTGACAGTGGCAGGACCACCAGGAACAACGTATATATTGAACGCTGTCAACCTGTTGGTCCTGCACCTAGAGGTGGCCCATTGAGATTTCTGTTAGTCCGTTTATAAATAAAAGAGTATCCTTATATAATAATAGAAAAATTCTTTATTAAATTGAATTGAGTACTTAATCAAAAAATGAAGTAGAAATTGTCAAAAAATTGTAACAATTTGTATATTCCGCATTTAAGTATGGTTCTTTAATCCCTGACTCCTGGCTCTAGTTTAAAATCTACTCCTTTTACCTGGAGCCTTAGCTTGCCTGCTCGAGCAAGGACTCACGCACATCGCTAGCCTTCTACCGCATTTCGGGAAGGCTACCAGCGGCTGGCAAACAGTTGAAACTCGCACAACTATGCATTTCGTGGCACGGCCCATGTCTGCGGGTTCGTCTAGAATGTGGGAGTGTGACTGCGTGTGTAACTGTGCGGCAGACATAAACGCGCACCTGGTCCGGAATGCAGTTGTATTCAACCGCAAGGAACACACGACAGGGAGTAAAGTCGTTCAGGGTTTGAATTCTCGATCTAACTTGGTTCCGAATACCAACAATTTAAACAAAACTAGAAAATATTAATTTGTACAGAATGTATATCAATTTTTGTCAATTAATAATAGTAATATTCGTTAATTTTCCGACAAATAATTTAGTTTTAGTTTCTCCAGAAGTACTTGAATATAGTCTGTGTCCTCCTTTCCCAAGTGAATCCTCGCTGAAAATGAAATTAAGGCAACAACTCGCTTCAGTCAAGATTACTTATTTAGCCCCTTGGACACTGTGGATAGGGGTAGCTGCGCTCGCTACTTAGTGGTCATACAGCCACCCCTTATGGACCAAACAGCCCCCGGATCCCCTGCTCTGAGTGGCCATTAAGCTATCCCTCTCAGGGCTTATGAATAATGTGCACGATTTGCGGACGCCATAAATAATACGCAAATCGAAAGCGCGCTCTCGCCCTCTAATTGAAAACGTTCGACTGGGGAGCGGAAATCCGATAGAAGGGCGGGGAGGGGGAGATGAGAATGGGCATCGGAATAAATATGGGCAGGGGGCGGATGTGAGTAGAAGGGGTCAGTCAGCTGGGGAAACTCGCTGCTGCCAAATGAATTCATTCGTTTTGCCAATTAGACAACCCAGACACGTGTCGTAAGCTTAGATCCGCAGTAAACACTACAAAAACTCGGACTCTTTTTTTCATATATATACATATTTTGGAGATGAATAATCTGTTAATATTATACGAAAATAAATATACAGATTGTATTTCTATAATACAAATATAAAGATGTAATAAACATCCCACAAATTCATATCTAAAATCAATTTAAAATGAAATACAAATGCTTCTTGATCATTTATTTTTTCATAAATTATATTATAGTTAATGAATTCGTTTAAAACTATTTTTACATGTAAATCCCTTAGAAACACCCACCCTTCCAGACAGTGTAATTTATGTGTTCGAGTTGGAGAGTTCAAGCCAGGCTAGCCTGACGATTGAGGATATCCGCGAGCTTACAGCTATTGGCCGTTAACTGTTAACTGGATGGTGGTGGGTCCTTGCCCCCTGGCTTTGTCCATATCCACGCAAAAGACAAGGACTTTAGATAGGAGGGCGAATAAGGAACACCTCAGCCGCCCCGTAAGTGGGCTAAAAGTGCGCACTTGAACTACACACGTAACAGTTAGCGTTAGCGGCGGCGTGCTTTTATGGCCAGAACAGGTCGGGCTAGGACTAGAAGAGAGATGCGGCAAAGTAGGCTATAAAATTTTACTGTCCTACATTTTACCAACAGGCACTTAAACTTTTTAACACCAATTTAATCAACCCAACAACAGCATTCGACACTAGTTGACCCCCCTGACCCTTGCCCTCCTTCATCGGGACCTTCCAAGTCTAGAGGAGGAAAATCCAGACAAGTAAACCCAGTGAAGTGAATGAAACCGTAGGCCTGATTGAGCCCTCAATGATCTGTGAGCTGAGTGATGAGGGATTGCCAGTCAATTATGAACTGTAGATAGCGGGAGGGGGGCTCACATTTGAGGCATTTAAATGGCAGCTCGTAAAACATTCTTTCTTTCATTTATGGCCCACACCCCAAAATATTTACAAGCCCAAAACGCTGGGACACTTCTTAATGATTAAACTGTTCTTCAGGAGAACTTCCTGGCTTAATTCCTTTGACGTGACAGGGACGAAAGGGATGCTTAAAGTTTAACTCAAGCCAAAGGTGCACTCGGCACTCTGTACTTTTATGGTTACTTTTTGTTGAACTTGCGCATAGTTTTTCCGCTTTTTCGCCGACATTGTTGCATGTTGCCATCGCAGCGCCGAAAAACAAAGAACCAGAGAAAAAACCTCTAGAGAAACCCGAAATGGAAGCTTTATGGCAGTTGCAAAAAAGCAGAGCGCACAACTCTTACAAATTAACTGGCGACGGCGAAGAGAACTAATTGGGAAGGACCTCCTCTGCTCCTTCCGAATTTCCGTCATTTCCCAAGAAAACTGAAACTGAGTATGTAAAACGGCAGTTGACTTTTTGGCTGTCATGTCACCGCCATATGGCTGATATGGGGATCGGGCCCGGAAACTACTTAGATAACGTTTAAAAGCCAGCGACAGCAACTTAAGTCATAACACTTTAAATAACGCCAACTGCCACGCCCCGTCAGCAGTAAAATCACTTGAAGAAAAATGGAAAACTGACTATAATTAAAAGGGAATCCTAGTTTGTAAAATAAAGAAAAGCTAGCCGATTCGGCCAAAATGGTTTCTTACAGGAGTATTGAAAAATCGAGTTTGAGATCCTATAAAATCACATTTATATTTATTAAAGAAACCCCCTAAATTAGTTCAGTGCAGAGGGTGCCAAAGGGAACACCCTTAACTGAATCAGAGTGAAGTACTGACTGGGGCTCTGCCGAAAAAGGCAACGACAACGACAACGTTGTCGACGACGCTTCATTGCTGCAATTTGCATTTTAAGTTGCTAATGACAAAAGTTATAATTGCATAACGCTCGGCTTCGAGGACTACACTCGGGTGTGTGTGAGTATGTGTGCAGGTGACAGTGACAGTATGCATTGTGTCGGTGTTGAGGTGTTGTTGCAAGGCAGCCGGAAATGAAAAGTAAATCAAATGAGTTGCCGAGTTGCTGCAAGTGCGTTGTACTTCATCAGCGCGCGAGTCCGTCGACTGTTGCATTTTCCATTCCTTTCCGGCTCTTACATTCCACACCCATTGCTATCCTTGGCACCTGCTCTTTTCTACTCACCTGTCCCGCGTCATCGCAAGGATCTGTTGCCATGCAACTACGTCAACGGCAATTGGCGACATTTCCTTTTGTGATTGCTCGATTTCGTAGGATGCCTCAAGGCTGGTAGAGTGGAAACCCCCTAAAAACGAGCAGTATACAGTTTCAGTCAAAACTATAATAGTTTCTTTAAGAATTTATTAGAATTTATTTTAAATTCCTTGTTTATATTAAGAATCATGTTGCTGCTGCGACAATCAATTTCAAATTCAATAAGACCTGAAATCTATTTTAATCCCTTATTTTTTCTAAGCAATAAAAGCGTAATTAATTTCGCTTCATCCGAAAAAGTAAACTTCAAAGAACATGTGGCGAGAAAGGACATATAGAAGAAAAGCGCATTTCCCAACTGTCAAACACAAGCTGGCCTTGAGGGCGGGGCTCATTAAGGCGGATGACAAACAGACAAAAGCAAATGCATTAGCCATGGCCTCACCTGTGTTTCCTGCACAACGAAAAATATATATCTTTTATAATAATAATTAGTACAATTTTGTTGCAGATATATTTTAAATATATTTAAGAACTTTTTCACAATTTTATTTCTATAAAATCCAAACTTAAATAAATCGAATATGTTCAGAGATTCCACAGAAATCGGTATAAACTTAAACTCAATGATTTAAACTCCCTTTCAATATTACTGATCCTTTTTATATAATTATATATTTAATAAATATTTCCAAAATAGTTTTAAAAATATATTTTAGGATTTAAGAAACCTAAAATTTTTGACCTAATTTTTTAGAATACCTTTTCTCTGTCTGTACCGAACGTATTTCTGTATTTCTACTGATGTATGCAGGCAAAGCTCTATTCAGAAGGAGACAGGTGCATAGGGGGGCGAGGACTAGGGCAGGTACAGGAGACAGGAGCAGAAGAAGGGACACACTTACAGATGAGCTCACATGCGATTCTATCTTTCTCTGTTCTTTGAGGTCACTTTGACAACTGCCAACCGCAGCTAACGGGAAGCTTTGCCACTTACCAACTGAGCAGAGCGGCTTATTGCGAAAGAGACAGAAATATTCGCCGCAGAGGCAGAGACGGAAAGAGAGGGCACAAATGCCACTTGGCTCTGAGTATCATTAGGGGAAAATGTTAAATACACTTAAACAGAGGAGTTTAAAAGTCAAAAGCGTATGAGTGCAACATAAAAATAATATGCAACACAACGTGCTGCTGGCTAGCGAGTGGCGTGTACAAAAATTAGAAAACATGGCCCACAACAGGGCGGGAAGGGGGTGGGAGGATGAGTGGGCGGGGCTGGACCCACTAAAAGCGAGTGTAAATACTTTAGATATTTTTCCTTCTTATACTGTTTTAGGGTATTTTAGTTTAAGTCCCATGTTTGAAACGCATTGAAGCAGTCGTGTCCAATTAAACAAGCTTTATTTATTTGAGAAAATTAATAGACAAGTCTGTTGGAAAAAGAATTTACTTAATTTGAAGAATTTTATTAAATGGGAATTAAGGCTTTTTTTGATATATTTTTAATAGAAAATGTAATGATAAAATTGTAAACAGTAAGGGTGTACCAAAATCGGCTTACCAAAGATGTTATTCTTCGCACTTTTTTTGTTTTTGCCACTGCCACCGATTGCAAGTTGCAATTGTGACTGCACTATGGAAAAATCTAAAAATTATATTCTGTAATATACCTGTAAGTATTAGTCTTTATGTAAATAAGATATTACTTTAATTTATGGCAGACTGTCAGAAGAAAAATATAATAAATTAATGTATATTTAATATTAGGAGTGCCACAGAAATGAAACATGATATACATATTTCAAATAAATGAAAAGACTACCCTTTGAACATTTCTGTTACAAATTTAAATATTTTTTAGCATATCTTGGACTGTGTTCTAAATGATATCAAGTCCAGTCCCTTTTCTGTATCCATTTTAAATATATTTTATATATAACTTTCCCCCGGCAATGTGTTTCCCATAGTGTACTATTGCGGTTGTTGTTTTTAATATAAAACGTTGATGCTGACGTTGCTTGTTTTTAGTTTTTATACTCGCACCGTCTCTGGCCGCAGAAACAAAAACATAGAAGGCCCCGGCACCCACACACACACACCCAAACATACACACATGCCTTGCATAATACAGGGAGTTCCCCCCTTCCAACCACCCCCTTTCCAGACCAAAATGCTTAGCCAGGTCCTCGACATAAATAGGAAATGGTAAGCAGCAGCGGCGGCGAAGGAAACCCGAAAGGGACAGCAACGCCAAAATGAAATATAAATAAATGTGCATGCCAAAGCAGAAAATCAAAGGGCACACATTATGCATATTGCATGGAAACCACCCTGCATGAGCCCCCAAAACCAACCCCACCCCAACCCTTACTCCTTCCACCCCTCATAAATTATTAATTGACCCGCCGCACAGATTGCTTCTCGAGGAGAGATGCAAGCACAAAAGAAATCTAGATCTAAGGATCAAACCCAAAAGCGGTCTTATTTTCTGCCACCACCCTCCCAAAAATAGTTGGCGGGGGAATAAAACCCATTCGGCAAAATACATTTATTGGTAATGCAATTGTCAATATAAATCAAATGGAAACCCAACTAGTTTTCGACGCCAATCACCTGAGAAGTGTAACACAACGTGGCGTATGCATTTGCTGCCATTTACGAGGGACATATAAAACCACTTTGCCCTGCACCACCGACAAAGAGCCGCAGTCGCGAAAACAATTTAGCAGAAAACTATATATATATATATAAATATATATATTTTATTTATTTAACAGAAAATGGTTTGTAATTTTACAAAGCATGTAAAACAATGCTTTGTGAACTTTGATTCAAAAATCAATTACAAATTCAAAATCGTTTCTATATAAAGCTTCTTTTTTATTAATTTAATATGGGTTTGATTATGTTTTGAATATCTATAAACTCATAAAACTGTTTAAACAATTGTATTTTATTATAATATTAATTTAAACTACCTAAAACCTTACCTGTTTTAAAATTAAAGCACCTCTCAAAAGTCTCAGCACTCTTTTAGCAGTTGTTACTTAAGTATGGCCGAATTGCACTCTGAAAATAGCTTTGGTCATAATTTTAGCATTGCCCTTTTGGCTTATTAGGTGCCCCACTGCAGTGCAGTGCATGCATAAGATAATCATATTTCTTGCTCACATGGAAGGCACCCCAGTAACCCCTCCCAACCCCCTCAAGCTGCAACTAAATAATACAAACTAAGTGTGTACAAGCCAAGCTGGCAAATTACGAGTTTCGGACAAAGGGCGGAGGGGGCGAGGACTCGTCGCTTTTTCGGGGATGGTGGAAAGCGGACTCCCTGGGCGCAGCTTGCTGCAGTTGGCTGCCAGCTGGCAGGAAACTAAAATGGAAAGCGCAAAAGTGGCTGACAACAACAAGAGCGGCAAGAACATCATCTTTGCAAAACAACAAAAGTCAAATTAAATTTCGCATAATTTTTTTTCCCTTTTTTGCTTTTATTATTATTTTCTTGAGGGCCAGAAAGTTTTTTGTTTTTGCGGCTTGGCTTGAACTTTCTTTTCGGGGTTTTTTGGCCACATGTCGCATTTGCTTTTATTTGTTGTTTTGGCGCAGTTTTCTTGTGCATTTTCCACGAACTTTAACCAAATATGATGCAGTCTGTTCTCAGCTCCACCCTCGGAGAAAGTTCACGGAGCCTGCGAGGCACAAATCAAATTCAAAAGTGGCCCAATGAGGCGCACGAATCTAATTAGTTTGCCAGCTTAACGCAAAGGGAGGAGACAGGAGGAGTGGGCAGAAGCGGAAGCGGAAGTTTGCCATCGCCATCATCATTGCCATTTGCCATTCGCCGCTGTTGTGTGCTCTTGAAGCAATTAGCCAAACTAAAGGCAGTTAGCCCTCTTCGGCCTTCGCTTGGGTCATCCCTTTTCCCCTTAGCTTGGCCACAGAGGCACTGTGAGAAAATATGGCTTAGTTGTTGGTTAACTAGAAGTGTACAGCTTTGCCTAGTGGGTTGTTAAGTCATCTTTTGAAACTAATTATGTTTTTCTTACTTTCTTTCTTTAAGATATCCAAAATTAAATAAAACTCTCGAAGAAGTTAACTAGAGAACAGAAGCAAAGTTTGTGAAGTATATGAAAGAAATTTCCCACGGAAATATTAAGAAAATCAATTTTAAAAAACTTAAATAAATAGATAAACATAAGGAGAATCAATAAATATATAACTGAAACCATAATCACAATACCAATTCTAAAAATGTTAATTTAAAAGGGTACCTTTAATATAAATTAACTTTAAAAAATCTAAAAATCCATATAGAAATTGACTCTTTTTTCTGCCAGTACTTCCCTAGCCCCAGTCAATGCATGTAAGCAGCCTGCCAGCTCCATTCAAACCCGAGCCTAATGTCACCAGTTCCGTTCCCCTGTCCCTGTGCCCACCTCTGCCCACCTGGTGATTCCGCCCAGAACTCGACTGTTCAGAGCGTTGAAACAATGGCACCTCACCGCGCCAACACACGTACAACAATACAAACAAAAGGCGGCGGCCACCTTGACTTCCCCCTTCCATCCTTCCCCCTGTGTGTGTTCGGCGCTAATCTGCACTAAATTGTTGTTTATTTTTTGGCTTTAAACGCTGTGTTTAGTCCGGAGTCCGGAGTCCGGACAGCGCGGAGCCCTGTCGCTACCCTTGGCTGATTTTGCGTGGCAATTGGCCATTGAGCGAACTGGCTAATTAGTCGAGCGCTCTTTGTCCACTTGGCGACTTGGAAATACCTGTGGCAGATTCAGATTCAGTGGCAAGAGGAGGCAGTGGCAAGGGAGGCAGGCGGAGGCATATATTAAAAATTAATACGTCAAGTTACGCGTTACAAAAGTGTATAAATGCATATTTATGAGCTACTTGCAGCTTGTGATTAGCTGCAGTTTGGATAGAATGCGGAAGGAGAGGAGGAGCCTTAGTCATTTAAGGGGCTATAATTATGTTTGGACATAGGCGTGGCAGGGGAGTAATAATAGGTTAAATTGTAGGAAGCAAGCATATGCCAAATCAGGACAGAATGTTGCAGAAAGTGCAGCCAGGAAGTGGTAATTTATACAGATTTTTGTTGAGTTATTTATTATTATTATTTTTTTAAAAAATAATCCCAAGTTTGCTGAAAATTTTAATTCATAAATTTCCCAGAGTTTTTTTGGAACATAAAAAAATTTTTACCATTTTTCAGAGCAGAAAAACTCACAGAAATTAGTATTTGTAATTAGTATTCTTTTGGCTCAACGCTTGTATATCGTGTATGTGAACATTCGCAATCTAAACCCAGAAATATACACCTGTGTGTCGTTTAATTTTTGCTTTCCCCAGCAGCAGCAGCAACAGTAGCTCGAAATTCCCAGAATGAGTCAAAGTCAAAGCAGATGCACTGGCTTTTGGCCTTAGCAGGCTTATGGCCAGGTGCTGGTGCTGCTGCTGCAATTCTATTAACGCCTTTTGAGCGTACGCAGACTCAAAGGATTGTGCTGCAGAATTTCCCGCGGGGAAAAGCCACAAAGTTGCGCGCTTAACGGGGCATGAAACGTAATTAGTTTTTAATTGATTTAAGCACAAGTAATGTTGATTAAACGAAGGCTGCCGCCGAGCTCGACTCTGGCCGGCAATCTTTGTCTCGAGTCGAGAGTCTGGAGTCTCGACTCCTGACAGCGGCAGCCTCATGACAACAATGTGACAGCGACAAGCGGGCGGGATACTCCACTGTACTTGTCCACACACTCCCTGGCAAATGCCCCAGGGCCCTTTCCTTGCCTGCTCATATTTTCTGTCGGAGCTGTCAAGGCGACTGAGCACTGAGCAGTGAACACTGAACTGTGGAAACTGCAACTGCAACTGGAACTGGGAATGCAACTGCTGCTGTTGCTGCTGTTGCTGCTGCTGCTGCAACCCCGCAAAGCTCCTTGTTGACAGCTCCCAACAAAAGTCCTGACATGGCAGGAGCAGGGAATTACTGGCAACAAAGTAGGACAGTTCCTAGACCCCCCACTGGTGTCGAAGTTCATTGGGCAGGATGCGGATTCAGCAGGGGCCGTCGTCGATGAAGACATCTTCCACAATGTGGTGGCCAGAAGCCACTTGGCCAAAAGGCTTTTGCAGAAAGATATTCACCAACAATCAATTAATAGTTATTTTTATGTTAACTCAGAAGGTATCGTAGAGGACCCTTTTATGGTATTTTCTGTTTTAAGAATATAGCTTTCTTGTTCCACTGCTTAAAATAATTAATCAATCTTCTTTTGGGTTGAGTGAAGGAGACCTTCTCTGTGCGGACAGCTTGGTACCATCTGGGCCTATCTCCGCCTATTTACACTCGATGTGCGCTAATTTGATTGTGTTCATGTGATAAAAACAGGGCCACCAGCCCATGGATCTCCAAGTAGAACTGGAACTGAGACTTGGAACACCCGACCGGTTGGCAAAGGATCTCCAGGCGGAGGCCAACGGTTTCGACTTCCGACGATAGGCAGCCAGCTGGGCCACACATCCGGTGGCAAATAATTTGCGGGCCTCTAATACGATTTTGCGATTTATTCGCCAGCCAGCCGGGCCGACAAAGACAAAGGGCAGACAGACGCCAGGACGAACGAGCGAAAGTTCACAAAATTCAGAATCAGAATCCGAAGAGAAGGGCAGATAAGGTAGAGGCCGAGGCAAGTCAAGGGGAGAGGAATAAGGGAACTATGCAAAGTAATCAGGGAAACGTAAACGGAAAGTCTAGAGCACAATATCTTAATGAAGTATCGATTGGCAGACATCCCTCTACCTCCGAAGTGTGTGTATGTGTTCAAGGATTTGGCTGGTGAAAGATATTTTTAAATGACATTTTCTGTGTAAAGACACAATGCGCAACTGAATGAAAAGGCGTTTCGCTGGCAAAGTTTCATTATAATTATGCCCAGGCCACAAGCAACTGTTACCCAGTGCTGAAATTCTAGGAAAAGTGCTCAAAACTAATCAAATTCAAACAGGAGTCCCACAAAGAAGGAAATGCCAGAGTTGGCAGAAAAAGTGTTTAAAAAGCCACTAAAGAAATCTCGTTAACTAGATTTTCTCTTGATAGAATTGTATTTCTTTATTAAGAAAACTAACAAAATAATTAATTTAATATTTTTCCTAAACAAAAAAAAATTCTTTTAAAAAGGCCAAGCTGCCTTCTCTGCTCCTCTTCGAAGGCCGTCCCCGGGGGCCGCATTCTGGGCTTCATTTGCTTGTTTAGCGCTTATCGCTGGCCGTAATCCCGGCTCATTTCGCCTGTCAGTCAGTCAGTCACTGCGTTCAGTCACTCTTCATTGGCCTGGCAACCGATGGCGATACGCAAACGTGGCCCAAACAGAGTCAGAGGGAAAAAAACATATAAAACAGAAAGTAGGCGGCTTTTTGTTGTTTAATTATTTAAAATGCGAAAAACTTTTCGGTTTTCTTTATGCCTCGCCGATTTGTGCAGTCTAAAAAGCACGCATGCGAAATCCCAAATGAGTTCATTAGGGAGGGTCCTGGCGAGGGGTCGTGTGTCAGGTGAAAGCTCGCTAAATATTCAATAAGCGGCAATTTTTGCAGCATACAAATGGGCGCATTAGGGGCGTAATTTACAATCGACGTCGGCAGAGCGCAGAGCCAACAAGTATGCGCACACAAAAATCGGAGAATCCGGGAAAGGGAAGCCAGGACGCAGGACGTAGGACACAGTACCCAGACTTAGTTTCCATCCAGGATATTTATGCATGCATGAGTCGAAGTGGAGCGAGCGGAGTGTGTAACCAAATGAGTCAAAAGGGAGACATTACTCATTCTGGAAATTGACGAAAAAAACTCCGATTCAAGCCAAAAACGCTGCAAAATCACTTACACTCCTGGAGGCTTTAAGTTTCGGCCGGAAGTCACATGGAAAATTGCCATAAACTGGCGTCTTAGTTAGTGAAAGTATCCTGAAGTAGACTTGGGAGATGGGAAAGGAGAAAAAATCTTAACTTATATACAACATTATAGATAATATAATAGATTAATTTATGCCACTTTATTTTATAAATTTGTAGATCTTTTTTCTATTTTCTCTAAAATATTTATTACCTTGGCTTGCTCAAAAGCTAGCTATAAACAATAGATGCCCTAAGTTACAAATCTTACAGAATATTAAATTATATTTAATACAATAGTAAAATCCTTTGCAAAGGCAACTTTAAGACTCAGCCGGAAGCCAAATTGAAATGTGTTATCAACACGGTTTTAATTAGTGGAAAAAAATCGTAAGGCGACGCTGAAGATGTGGAAAGCGTGGAATAAAAGTCATTTCGGTCTCCTTTACTGTCTCCTTCCTCCCCAGAGGAAATCGCAATAGAAATGCCGAAAAGATGCCAAGGTGGAATGTCTGGGCGATGCAGTCGGCTTCCTCTGATTTTTAGAGAAACCCTCATCCCAGTTTCGGGCAACTTTGCTGCTTGTTCGGAGGAAACAATGTCAAACTCATTAGTGCTCCCAAAAGGCTTTCTTTTACACTGAACACTTACACAAACTTACACTCGCACACTCACATTACACTAATACACGCGGTGGGCTTCCTGTCGCTAGAAGTGTCCTTGCCCCGCCCGAGTGTGCGAGTGTGTGTATGCGAGCAGACGCTTTGAACTTTTTCTTGGCGTATACTTAATGGATTAATGAGATTTTTTGTTTGCCCAAGCCAACAGCAGGCGGAGGCAGGCGCCTAGAAAACGTAAAAGGACCATAGCAAGCTGGGAATCTGAGGAAAAGGAAAGGTAGCTGAAATGGATAAAGGATACGAAGGGAGGTGACGTTGAAGGCAAAGACAAGGTGCCAAGGAAGCTAAAAACAAAAAGGTGCCCTCAACTGAACATTTTTTTTAAGTAAACACTGTTTATGTCCAAAACGGTGCCAATGGGTTGGGCCACTGCATGCAAGGTCGTTATTTTAAAGAGCCAAGAAAGGATATTTAAACGAGGCTAAGTTAAGGAAATAATACAGAATAACTGCATAAGAAAAGATTAGATTTATACATACATCAAAAGTATACAATATTAAAGTAATTAAAAATGCTAAGAATGGGAAAATTAAGTACCTAGAAATGTTTATCATATTTAAATATGCAACCTCTTTTATTTTTGCAATTACTAACAATATTATACAAGCACAGGCTTTACAGTTTTTATTGAAAACTCAACCAACAGAAATGAAAATTGTTTTCCTTCACTAAAACTGTCAGCTGAGCTCTCCAATCAACGCCAGCATCCTAACCCCAAAAATCCGTATATCTTCCTAGCCAACCACAAAGCGAATACACGGAAACCAAAAGGCAATTTAAATACAAAACAGAACTACAAAAAAACTGTCACAGAAACACTCAAAACACTCGGTCAGGCCAATTGCTCAGAGGCAGAGAACGAGTTTGAGTTAGAGTTGGCCTCCACGAAGCGTTTTCCTCACAGATCGGAGCCCTTTTTAGTGTCATAAGCATAGGACATGGCAAAAAGCGCTGACACTTTTTTCGCACTTGGCCAGCTCCCACTTTGACGTGGCAGAAGTAGAGCTCAGCCGTTGAGGAGCAGCTGGCTAGGGGGCCCAGTCACAGCGCAAATGACTTTGAATTATTTGTTTACCTGTGTGGCTGCCTGCTGGCCTTTTACCTGACGACCGTCGCCGGCGAAGGGTGCAGCAGCAGCAGCCTCTGCTCTCTCATTAGAAAATAATGCCCTTGCGGAGAGTTAAGTCCTTTTTGTGAAAATTTGGAGAAATATTTATTTTAGAAGTTCACAGAAAGTATATGTAGTTTATGTTGAGGGAAACCCAAAAGGATAGACATAGAACTAGCTAAAGAAAAGACTTCTTTGAAATCCCTGGTAAACCAGCTTTAATTAAGACTCCAATATTAAGTTGAGCCTATGTTATAATATGGTATTTCTCCCATCAAAAATTAACCTCTGGTTGATAGCTTCGCATAAATCTTAAAGCAAGACTCCCATAAGAGTATTAGAAGCTCCGACCAATCGAAGACCTATCCTTTGCTTGCGGTTGTTTTTGTTTTTCTCTCTTGTTTGTGGCCAACAAAAGCACCACGCACCATTGTGCGTAACAAATCGCAGCCATAAACAGGCAAAAAGGGAAATCCCCCAAGAACACCGAACACTGCTGCCTACAAAATATCCTGGAGGACGGGAGGGCGGAGGACCTGCAATAATAATTCACAATTTTTCACAGTTAAGTGTCAGCGGTTGCGTCGCTCACAATTGCTGGGCTCGCTAAGCGGGGGCACTAAATCAACCGAACGAGCGACCAACAGCCGGCAGAAGAAATAAAGCCTAATCCCGGCGTCCTTGTATCACGCGGCGTATGCGCGATATTCGCGCTCACGGGGCAGGTGCAGCACCGGCCACAATTACTTGATTATGGCTCATACCAAGGACTGTGTGCGGTGTGCGGGATGCAGGATGCCGGGTTGTGTATATGCATTTGTCCAGGTAAAAATACGAGAACATCTGGCAGCTTTCGTACAGTGACAGTGACAAGCCCATTAGCCGTTGGCCAAGTGAAATGTTTAAGAGACCGCATAGTGGAAGTTTTCAAATATTTGGAAGTTCTTAAAAAATAATTCTTAACAATTAAAATAAGCGAAAATTTACTTCGAGTTTTTATTTAAAAAGTATTTTTACTTAGGTTTGAATTATGATTGTGAAAGAACATAATTATTAAAGATTTACAAATTTGCTAAAAACTTTAAAATAATACAACAGCTGTAAACGTTCAAAAATAAAATCCACTGTTGTCAAGGTCCCTGCGGGCGTTTCATGAGTTTTCACGGCATTTATTTGGCTGCCTGGCGTTGCCTGAACGCCACTTTAACTGTCACCACCAAAGAAACATCAGAATCCAGGGATCCCAGACTCTCAGACATCAGACCAAACAAAAGCTAGCAGCCAGGCAGAGCAACTGCAACTGGCCAGCAAACAAACACGCACTCCACGTCCCGGCTTACAGCTCCTGTGAGCTGAAGGATCCTGGCTGTGGGGCTACCTTTTGATGTCTGAATACGCATTCAACTCTAAGCTGTCTTCAAAGTTAGATATATGAGCCACAGCACTTGGTCCGAGTCCGTGACTTTAAGGGTGCAATTAAAGTAAGCATCAAAAAAATATTACAAGGGAAATGTGAGTCTGAGGATTTGACCTTTTTAAGCGCATTTCATAATTGTTTTAAAAGCGTTTTGTTTACCAGTTTATTCAAAAGGGTTTTAGGTTTCGAAAAAATGTTATTATAAAGATTAAGACATATTTTTAATCTTTTAGAATGAAAGCTTAATTTGAGTATTTATTTTCCTTAGATCTTGAGGGGGAATCATTTTCACAAATGTGCTGACAATTGACTTTCTTTATTTGCCAAAAGTTTAAGCCAATTGTTGGCGAGTCCCTGCGAAAATGAGCAAAACTTCTTGGCATCAATAAAGACTTATCCTGCAATCATAGGCGAGGAATAATTACATATAGAACTCTTTCATATAACCATTGTACACTGTCCACTTTCCACAACCACTGGGTGCTCCCATAAAATAGAAAACTTTCGCGAAAACCTCCTTTTATTTTCCCCTTCCTCTCTCATGCACAACAATGGAAACTCAACTTGGCCAGGAATTATCAAAGTATTTTCTAATAAAAGAAAATTGCTATGTGGAATGTAGTCGACAAATAATTGGAGGGCTCCCAGGTGCCATGCAAATAAGTGTGCCATAAAATTTATTAAAATTGCTTTGTGTTCGATTGTGCAACAGTTATGCGCCGCCACAGCGCTTTTCTATTTTGTGTAAAGCAAATAAGTATGCCGCAGAGTTTTTTTTGCACTTTCCCCCCAGCGTCCTCCCAACTATCAGTTTTGTGGAGAGGAAATGAATACCCCAAGTGGGAATTCGCTTGCAGAGAGAGAATTTCTTGGAACTTACAGAGAATGTATATTAAATATGAGCTTAACATCTTTAGTAAAAGCTTTAATCCTTCGCTGCGTTTCCTATTTCTCACTAAGCTAATGTATTTTAATTTAAATAAATGATAGCTTCGTGGCATTTCCGGTCAAACTTACCCAAATATGAATGCAGTGTAAGAATCATTACTAGAACCGGAAACTTGCTTTTCTGTTCCCAAGTTCCGTCGAGTTGTCTGAGGCGCAAACAAACAGCCAAGTTAGTTGCAGTCCCTACCAGCTCTCCCTCACCTTCGCCTCTCAGCCCATTGCCACTCACTCGACGGACTGCAGCTTGCAAGTTTTAAACATTTTCATTAGCGTTAATTAATTTGAAATATTCTTTTTATTTTTGTTGCCCCTCGTAGTCTTTTTCCCCCCGCCGTAAGTTTGCTGTGCGCAAGCAAATTATTCAACGTGGCCGCTGCGAGCTAAAACCTCTTACGTTGGTCTAAACTAAAAAGCGCATTTAAGGGCAGCGTCAGCAGAAAAGGACCCAGGACTCAGGACTCAGGACCAGGGACCCAGGACCGCAGGATGAGGCCCCTTGCACGGTCGGCTGGCCAACGCTAGCCTCAATTTTTAATTACGCGAAAGCCGATCCGCAACAGTTTTGGCTTTATGTTGCGGGAAAAACACTGAGGAGGAATGGAATAGAAGGAAGCGGAAAATCTGGCGCTAGGAAAATGTGCAGGGTTAGCCTGTGTAATATTTTTTCGGCCGCAGGACAAACGTTTAATAAGCAGTGCAGTTATGAGGTCACCAAGTTCCAGGACCAGGACTTTGTTCGACTTCGACTTGGTCCTCGATAAGTGCCTGCCACTGGAAAATCTGGCTTAATTGCCTTGGCCCAGAAAAGCTGCCATGGTTAAGAGCCTCTTCCATCTCATCATAGTTGTCACTGCCTCTCCACTCACTCATTGTTTCGGATTTTCTATATTTTCTTTCGCTTCTTCTCTTTTTTTAGGTTTTTGCTTGAATCCCTATTAACACTTAGCTGTGATTTTATTAACCAACTTTTGCCGCACTTGTCGACGGGTAAAGAGGCCGTCAATTGAGTTCATAACTTGACATATTTTAAGACACTCTTTTGCGCTTTCGCTTTCGGCCAAGCTGCTCTCGAGTCCTCCCCCTTCACCTCCGACAGGTGGACTTAATAACTTCTTCATTTCTTCAATTTTGTAAAATATTGTTTGTTTACCAACTCCTTATGGAATCGTGCACGTTAATGTGTTAATATTTTCTTTTCAAAGCTTTAATAATTCTCGGGGAGCACAGGGCCATAATTAAAGCCGATTCGGGGCGAGCCAGTGCGCGCCTTTAACTATGCGGCTTCGAGTCCTGTACTCCGTTCCCTCATAAGTTGGCACAAAGGACCCTAACTAATGCAGTGAACCGCAGGCCGCAGCTGAACGGGTCCCAGAGTCCTTAGTCCTTTGTCCAGTCGGTGGCACAAACTAAATTATGCTGATAAAACTGGGCGCGCTGCAAAAGTCACGTTAATGTGGCTGGAGCGAGGGACAAGATACCCGACTTCCTTCCGGACTCAGTACGTGAGCCTGTCCTGCTGTCCTGCCCCTCCGGCTGCTGCATGTGTGTTCCAGATAGTTTGGATTGTTCCACTCCTCCCAGAACAAAATTATTTTTGTTGATTTAACTAAATGGCGACAAGTTCAACGAGTGTCACAGATGAGATTATAAGCGGGAGAGGGGCGGCACGTCCGCAGTTGCCAACGGAGCAGGAGCAGGATCCAGGAACAATAGCTTGCCCAAGGGCAGAGACAAGGGGCTAAAAACAAGTGGGTGAAAAAACAGTGATATTCAAAAGCACATGGCCCGAAATGTATTTTAGTTATTATTTAAAAAGGGTGTCCAAGAAGGGCTTAATGCTGCCAATTAATGCCGATTCATCTAAATAGTGTTTTATGGATATATTGGGTTCAGTTTCCTGGTGCATTTCGTTAGCTTCTTTGGGTTTAGGCAGGTCCTTTTTGGTCTTCAGTTTTTGCTTCTCAAGGTCCAGCTTGAGTTGTGCGATCTCGGCCTTGTGTTTTGCAATTGTCATATCCTTAAGAAGAGCCTGCAGTTTAATATATTTGTTGTTCTTCTTTAGTTTCAGGTTATTTTCTTGTACTTTTATAACTTTGTGGGAGAGCTCATTGGATTTCTGGCGAGTCTTAATGATATAATCAACCGCCTTCTGTGCCCAATTCAAAAGCAATTTGTTCTTATTCTTTGTTTTTTGCTCAGTTTTATTTTTCATAAACTAAAATAAGAAGAGCAATTTAATTGCGAGATTTTTAAAGATTTCTTACACTTACTGGATTCTTTTTTGTATTTAAAGAACGGTTATTGTACGCCATCTTGAAAAATTTTCTATTAGACCTGCTAAAATTTGCCTATTCTTATTATTTTATATATTATTTCTATATTTATTTATTTTGCAACAGCATAACCAGCAAACAAACTTACCCCTGCTATCCTAGCACTGGAATACCTTGTTTAAAAATACAGAGAAGATCCTATGAGAATTTTTATAATGAGAAAAAAATTGCTCATTTGATTTTCTGGTTTAATAAAAGAAAAATATTTATTTTTTGATTATTTTAAAAAGCTGACTTTTCGCTGTCGTAGTTAGGATTTAACTGATTTTATTTTTGACTGACGACACTCACTTGATGTTAGGGGAAATAAAAATAAGAGCATGCTAAGATTTTTAAAATCTATTGCAAATTATGAAGCAGAAATTTAAATAAATAAATATCAAATAACAAATCTTAGGAGGCTCTTCCAGTACTCTTACTTGTTCTGTTTAAATTGTATCTAACCTTTTTGTAAATATTCTTCTAATAATAAACTTAAATGCGGGTTTTCCTGCAGATCGAGCTGTAAGGATACTATCCTTTATGACTGTTGCTAGACATGTCCCTGACTAAGCTTTAGCCTAAACTAACACAGACGGCTAAACGGATGGACGGATGCAAAATCCGCTCGAGCGATGGCCAAAGTTTGAATAGCTGAGAACGATGCCTTTTATATTGAATTAAACGTTTTAATATGCGGCCAGCTATCAAATTTATAGTTTGGCTTTGAATTAGCATACGAGCAAGTGTGTGTGTGTGCGCTAGAATTGGGGGATTCCTGGGCAACACACACACACGTAGGCGAAAATGCAGATGGCGGCCATTTCTTTTCGCCGGCTAAACATTCGACAGCAAGGCCGAACCCAATTTGAACAAATTGTGTGCACAAGGACGCTCATGCATATGTGTGAAAAAGATGGTAAGAGGAGAAGGGAAAATGGTAGGAAAATCGAGAGGGAAATCAGGACCACAGATAGAGATAAAGGGAAGGGCCTGCAGGAGAGAAAGGAGCTAGGAGCTGAGTTTGTGTTTATCTTTGCCAGTGCCTCTCATCTAAATTTTCCACTCCATTCTCGTTTTTCTTGAGACTTTAAGCCGATTCCAAGTTTTCACCCCTTCAGGTTCAGCTTAGAGTCATGAATCTGTTAATTCATTGGCAGGAAGGGCTAAAATATAGAATCAAATTTATTAAAGCCTGATTGTTAATGTTATATTTTTGACCTGGTATTTCAGCTCCCTTTCAATCACTTTTTAGTTTTTTACTAGAAACTTAAATAAAATGTGTCCAAAAAATGTTTTAACTGATCTTAAAAAGTATGCATATAACTTTTAAAGATGAAAGATAAAGCATGAAACTAATTGGAAGTTGACCTCAGCTATTTTCCCTATTTAAAATCTCTTTAGCGAACTTCCATTAAAATGGCTACTCCTAATGCACACCCACATCCTTGTAGATATCCAGAAAAAAATGTAAAAAAAAGAACCCTTTTGCAAGTCATTCGCATTCATTCCACTTTTCCTTATCAACACGCCAGTGCTCGCTGGGTGCCGGCTTGTGTCATTTGTCATGCACAACATGTCGTATGCGTAATGATTCATTAACAAGCCAATTTGCTTGGCCATTCCCCCTCTGCCATCCGCCACCATCGGTTCTCCATGGCTCACGCTTCATTTGCCATGACGTCGCCTCGCCGGCCTGATTGTTGTTGCCGCTGACAGATTGAGTTTATTACGGACTTTTAATTTATTTCATTACAAAAAATTAGCATGCCTATCGTCAGCGGGAATCTTAACGCGCGGCGAGCGGAGTGAACAAAGGGGACACTTAGGCAAATTAATGCCAAAAATATGTACAGACAGGATCCGGCCGAATCAAAATCGAAATCAAAAGAAACAGACACAGTACAAATCAGCGCCTGATGATGCCACGAATCTTGTTCGTCCGCCGCCTAAGTCAAAGAGCATCGCGATAAGCAAAGGATAATGCGGCCGTGTAGATTCCGTGTTATTTTTTTTCTTGCCTTGGCTTCACTTAAGAGAAGAAAACAGAAGACGAAAAATCCAAAGCTATAGATGGGGAAGGACAGCAACATCAGAAATTTAAACGAAATAAATACCGAGAGAGGGCTGACATAACAAAGGCCAAAGCTATCCCTTTCTATTTTTTATCCAACTCTTCCCCTTTTTGCTCTAGGCCCATTCTCTCACTCCTTCGATGGGTTTTCTTGTCAGTTGAGCTCTTTGTTATTTCCGTTACTCGTAAGCATAAAAAACGGGGTATATCTGGTAAAGGCTCTCTTATCTCATTTTATCTGTTAGACGATCCTTGGATATTTTTATGATATTGATAAGAGAAATTAAATATGGATTTTGTAGAGTCTACTTGAGAAAAATATTAATCTCAGAAGGACTCATAAAACGCTTAAAATTATGCGTAAGATTTCCTTATTTTTAACACATGCAAAACGTAATTACAATTAAAAAAGAAAAACATTGAGAATACTTCGGAAATTTATTCTTAAAGTGTGTGTAAATTTCAAAGATAAGATAATAAATAAGATAGAATTTCAAGAAAGGATACTAAATGCAATACTGATTATATTACATTTTTTTTTAATTATTTTCAATATTTAAAATAACAAATAAATGTTATTAGATGATTCCCCTTAGCCTGCAACTAAGTTCTCATCATTATCATTTGAGGCATCATGCTGTTTAAAAAACTGAATGGAATTACTTATTTTCACCCAAGTCCTGTCTCTTTTCGAGTTCTTTCTTTTCCTTGTTTAAGCTAAAGAATTATTTGCTTGGTTTATTCCTTTGACTCTGTGTTTTGTTTTGTCTTCGGTTTGTGTTGTCGGCTCCTTCACATTACGTTTGCCGTTCTGCTCCTGCGGTTTTTTCCGCCATTTTCCCCTTTGACCCCTGTCCCCTGACACCCCCTCGGTTTATTTGCGCGCCTAAGCACGACCTTGGAAGTGCGATGGTGTGCGTTTAGAGTTGGAGTGTGTGTGTGTTTATTTAGGTCGTCTTTTGGGTTAAGGCAATGCCGGCACTGTTAGTTTAGTTTATTGCTTAGCTGCTGATTTTGGTTTATTAATTTCGCATTAAACCGGGGGTTCCCTCTTCTTATTTACAACTCATCGGGGTCTAGTACGTAAGCTGTTCTCTTTTAAAGAGAGAAAACAAAAGAATTTAAGAGGAAAATTTGTATCCCAATGGATAATATTGAATTATAAGTATAATCTTATCATTAATGAGGAAGGGGAAAAGAAATAAAGAAACTTAGAGCTATATATCCAATATGTTTAAATTTGTATCAGTCGGAAATAACTCGCTATCTACGGGGCAGACTTTTGACTAATACTCTGCAAGGATATAATAATATTACCAGGAATTGCTCTCCGAGCTGCTGCTATCTGGGCGGGGTATCTTTATGCTGCGTATTAATTTTTGGCTCATATCCAATCTGCAGGGCATCTTTCGAGCTCGTCAAATGTCTCAATTCCATAAAAATGCAAATTGTTAGGCGACGCGAGACGGGAGAGAGCACCAAGGCTTCCTGTCTGTCATTAAACGGGGACAAAAGCGAGCTGAAATTGCACGAGAATTATGACCTCTATGAGCCAGTCAGTCTCTTAGACCGTCAGTCAGTCGGCGGTGCTGTAAGTGGGTCACAAAGTGGCTACCAACTTTCGCTGCCCTCAGCTGATTTTTATCCCAAAGATTTATGAGCTGAGACATGGAATGATGACCCGACGCCCATCCCGATCTCCGACTTTTGCAGCCTGGACAGTTTTATGCTCCGCCACCTGCGGTTATTCGGAGTGAAACGTCAAAAAAAACATCGCAAGAATAACAAAAATCAGGAGAAAACCTTCAAGCATAAAGGGCTAATAAACTTGGCTGCTTTGCATAAGAACAAATACTGCCATTGGCTAAGCATTTCTTATCAGAATGTAATTGGATTCTGTGTGCTTGGGTGTGCGGCCAACATTCTTTTGATTACAAATTTCCCAGCCAAATATGTGGCCATGCAACTTACACGGCGCTCCAATCGCTGCGAGGAGTTAAAAAAACATGTGCGGGTTTTGATAATAAATATTCCAAAAACCAACACCGCAAATAACAACAGCAACATAGGAGGCCAAAGCAAAAAAATAATCAAAAACAAAATCATGAAAGTAAAGCGAGAATTAAAATTATCCCTTAGCGTGAAATAATTATATTTTTATAGGTATAAAAGTGAAACTTTTGTTTTTCAACAGCGTTCCTGTATAAATACGGCTGTAAATAAATTTAGTTGGATTGAAAAAGTCTTTCTAAAGCAAACTTTAAAAACAATAAATATTGACTAAATAAATAAATAAATTAAATAAATATTAAATAAATAATTAACTTATCTTATTAATGATTTATATAATGTATAAGTATTTGTAAATATTTAAATTTTAATGAACAGAAATAAAACAAACGTGTCATAATTACTCCTTTTCCTTTCATGCAGAAAATGTATATTTATGATTGTTTAAAAATAAATAAATAATAAAATGATAAAATAAATACACTTTTTCTCGGCGTGTCCAGCAATTGTTGGCAGGGGCGCATGCGATTCTCAGGGCCGTGCTCCGTGCTGGCCAGGTAGCCCATTACCCCATTACCTGTTTATTGCAATGTCTGCTAACCTCTATGCCCATCGGGAAAATCCGGCACCGACCTCCCGGGAAAGGTGACCAGCCGCCCACCGAAAATGGCCCGCTGGCTGTTGGTCAATGCGGCCACCAGGTTGGCGTCGCTATAGCTTTACATTATATTTCAACGCCAGGTGAGTGTGTGTATGTGTGTGTTGATGATGATTTTTTTCGTCCCCTTTATGTGTTTTTTTTTTTGCTTGCGGCTGCTTTGTTTTTCGCCTCGTGTGTCCCTTTTTTGCGCTTACGCCATTCTCGTTTATTTATTAGCAATTTTATTAGCTATGAATTTGTTTGTTTTTATCGTGCACCGCAGAGAAGCAGAGCGGCGAGAGCAAACAACAAAGGACCTCGAACTCCACCCACTCAGCCTTGGAACCCCACCACCCCCCCTTGTAGTCCTTCTTCCCTTTAGCCTCTCAAAGGGTGTACAGTAGGCCGACATTGTTTTGCTGCCGACCAGCTAGCCAGCCAGCCAGCAAAAGGAAAGTGATTTATACTTGCAATAATGAAAGTGACTACCAACACTCCTCCTGTTTACGTTTTCGTCCTTTCGAAACATTTAAATTTAAATATTTTCGCCTATGGCCTGATTTATTATTTCAGGAATCCCTTGGTTTCACGCCCGAATTGCGAGCCGCTTTTATTTGTCCTGACTCTGTCAACTGAGGTGATTAAAATTTAGGAAACCCCAACTCAAAAATAAAAAAAAAGTACATTATCAAGTCAAAAAACTTAGAAATGAGAAGGGAAAGTTAAGGGTTGAGGTAAGGGTAAGGGTAAGGGCGAAGGGCGAAGGGCGAGAGCAAGGGTAAGCCTGGGAGGCGATGCAAATTAGTTGGCTGCTAAAAAGTTTTGCCCCAAAAAAAAATACTCTTTAATGCGAGGGTTCAATCTCTCGGCCTTAATATGAATGGCACTTAAGGGCCTCAAAATCTGAATACATTCCGAATTGGCTGAATGGCCACTCAACAAAAAATAAATCCATCCTTTTCGTCGCTATGAATGGTTCGCATAATTGAAGAACCTTTTTTGTAATGCATTTGGCTGCAATTATAATGTTCGTCAAATTAGCGTCGGTGAGTTAGCGTCGAAATGGAACGGTGAGAAAATGGAACACGGATAAATTTTTCATATTTTATTTATTTTCTAAATAAGGCACCTTATCAAACTGAATAAAGTTTATAAATACTAAAAACCAAATTTACTAATGTTTTTTACTGGTTTTTGGGGGTATTTGACCATTGGATTTATAAAAAAAAAGCCTTTAAAAAATCGGGTTTTCACTATTTTTCCAATATCTCGGCAAATCGGAAGTGTGCCAATATAAGTGGTATGCCTGGATAAAGGACATATATTGTAGTTATATCCTGCCAAGTTTCATTCAATCCGATCCATAAGTTTTTGAGAAAATTGCATTACAGTAGACTCACCTCGGGGTCTGCTCCATACAAAACAGGGCAGCAAAAATTGTAAGTCGCATAACTAAAATTTTCGGAAGTGTGCGCATATGCACGGTATACTGGCTTACTAAGGAAGGATTAGAGAACATTTGGTGAGAATTTCATAAGTTTCTATTCATACGTTTTTTAGAAAATCGGACAACAGTGACCACTGATTTTAATATCTGTTTAGCATTTTTGGCCGGCAACTGATGCGGTCATACATGCTTGTTTACAATATTTTAAAGCTTAACATAACATTATCAGTAACATAGGGTCTCACAGATAACATTTGATCGTTGATTCCAGCAGCTGTAAGCTACTGAATCTCTGTTATACGCATACATATGTCAAGTATGTAAAAAATCTGTGTAGCTCTGTAAAAAGATGCTTAGCAAAATAATTTTATTTTTATTTATATATTGGCGGGAAAGGCGGAGAAGGTGACGCTTCCATTTAATTAAAGCCTATATAGGCGATTTGGCTGGTTAATACCCGCAGCATAAATCCCCATTCAGTGGCGGCAATTAAATGTCATCTTTAATTGGTTGCCTGGCCGCACATGCAGTTACTTTTTTAAATCTTGTGCCAGTTTTATCTAGCTATATTGCAATATTGGGAGAGTCTGAATAA